>JAXBDA010008264.1:0-15266 GCA_036023075.1 Gaultheria prostrata | reverse complement strand
ATGTAGATACAAATTTAATTGTTTAAGTTATAGGAGTAGTAATTAAAACTAAATTCATTATATATAATTATAAACCAATAATTACCCTGGCTGTTGGATTGGTCTCAATAAATATAGACCATTGGATTTGGGCATTGTGATAAGAAGCAAACCATAGGATTATTTTTCCCACTTTGTTAACATCGTCATCTCTCACCACAGAATTATAAGCAGAGTACCACCAGAGGAATTAGAAGCAGAGAGGGTCGATAACTCTCTTCTCCCATCGTCAATCGGCACCAATCTCTCTCTCCTTATCTCTCACCAATCTCTCTCTCTCTCTAAAGATCAGTAGTACCCAGATAGCTCCGTTCTCCGTAGGTGGTTTTGAATGGGTCGACGAATGGAAGGCCCGACGAGGACAGATCACGAGGTTCATTTGGGCTGACGAGTTTCAGTCCGGCCGACGAGCATCAATCGCGACGTTGGTATGTTTATGTATTTGAGGGGTTATGGGAATCAAGATTTTTTGTTGATTATCCTTTTTTGTTGATTAAATTGAAGATTTATCCATGAAATTGGTTTTGGATTTTTGCTGATTACCCTGTAGATTTCTTCTTTGCTGGCAAGAAGGAATAGAACGCCCGGATTTGGAGGGGTAAAATAGGAACGAAAATACCCAAGTCCAGCCGGATTAGCTAACGACAGGGTGGAGGCCGTCGTTGGCTAACGAGGGTCAAGCCGGAGATGGACTCCCAACAGTACCACAAATCCAGGGGAGGAAAAGGGATGAAATAGCAGCCAAACGGGGTGTTAGGGTGGGACCAGGATTTGTAATCCGGGTGTGTGCCAAATCCGGGTGCCAAATCCGGCATCCAAACAGGGTGGTAGGGTGGATTTGCAAATCCGGGTAGCCTCAAATCAGGAGGGAGGGTCGTTAGCTAACGACAGGGGTACCCTTGTCGTTAACAAATCCGGGTGAAAATGGGTCCATTTTACCCCTACAAATCCGGGTGTGTTTCACTGTAGAGAGAGAGAGACGAACTAGAGGAGGTGATGGGGGTTGGATATGGTTGCCGACGACGGACCGTCACCGGATTTCTATGTTCAGAGACAGACGATCGGAGAGAGGGTGTTTTTCGGTGGAGTTGAGAGAGAAAGATCGATCGGTTGTTGAGAGAGAGAGAGAGAGAGAGATCAGTGGGTTTGTATCTGGGGGAGTTTTTGTCAATGGTCTGTTCCAGACTTGAAAATGGAGAAGAATGGGACAAATATTCCAGTGTATCAATGTCCCATGCAATTTGGTGTTCTCAATGGCTATCCAATGGTTATTTCCTAGTGCAACGAATTTTTTTTTTCTTTTTAAATTTCAACAAAATGAAAAGTTAAAAAATAATACATATTATAAAAAAATAAAGTTCAAAATAATTTTTTTAATTTTTAATGTTGTTTAAATATTTTTTCGATTAAATTAAATTATTTTATCATCAATATAGTGATAAATTGGTATTTATTCTATTATAATCAAATAAAATCAATCTATCCATTAAAATAGCAAAGTGGGGGGCAATTTAGTCTTTTTACACCTTATCTCATCATATCCACCTTCCAAATTCCCCTGCTTAAAAAACCATCCAAACACCTCATATACAAATCCACCCTTCTTAAGAGGTGGGACCACCCTCATTACAAATCCACCCAAAATCATCTCCGGTATCCAAACAGGGCGAAGTAATGATAAGGCTTTCAGGGCCCGTTTGGCTAGTGGATATAATTTTAGGTGGATTTGTAATGAGGGCGGATTAGAGGGTGGATATGTAAGGAGGGCGGACCCACCACTTAAGAAGGATGGATTTGTAATGAGGTGTTTGGATGGTTTTTTGAGAAGGGGGATTTGGAGGGTGGATACATAAAAAATAGGGAGGTAAAATTAGAAAGATATTCCAATACACACTCTTTGGGTAGCTTTGTTAATTTCAAAAAGTATAGGGGGCAAAAGCGAAATTTCTTATTGCATTTATATGATCCATTGGAGGAATCCAGAAACTCTACTTTTTCTTTTCCTTTTTTTGATCAAGAGGCTCCTGTTCGGCCTCTTCTTCTTCAAGGGTTGGAGTTAACGCACCAGAGCCACCATCCACTCCGGCGAAACCCAATCCAAAACTCCTCCGATCGACCATGCATGCTATGATGTTCCTTCTCCAATTTTTCGCGATCTGGAACATGGAAATCGTGAAGCTGGAACTCGCCGATAATGTCCGAACCCACCGGAATGGCAGATTTTTTGTGATCTGTTGATTAAATAGAGAAATTATCATGAATTTATTTTGGGTTTTGTTGTTGCTGGATTTGTTCTTTTTCCAATTTATTTTGGGTTTTGCTGTTGTTGCTGGATTTTGATTTGGACGGAAAAGGGGGTGGATTTGGAGGGGCAAAATGGTCCGCAAAATGCCCGGATTAGCTAACGACAGGGGTGAGGCCGTCGTTAGCGCAGGTGGATTGGGGTGGATTGCATCTCCCACCAGTAAACTAATCCGGGTGGGAGAAAACCTTGCCAAAGAGTGGAGATGGGGTGGGACCGGAATTGCTAAGGGGTACACTTGGTATATCCGGCCTCATCTCCGCCAGCCAAACAGGCCCTCAAGGTGCAATATTCAGGCCCATAAACAACTTAGCACCATTGTAAAAGAGTCACCATTGCAATATTCAGGCCCATAAACAACTACTGGAGTGTTATTAAAGCTCAAGAAACTACAAGTACATGGAATCACATTACCATATAAATACCTACACCAAAAACAAACAATGGAATGGATCCCTTCCACAAGCCAAAATCAACTTCCCCACATCATTCAAGATCATTAGAACCAGACTCCCCTCCATTCTTCCGTGCATAATTGAAGGATCCAGACAACAGATAAGAAAACGAAGTGTCAGAATCATCAAATGGAGGCCGCGGAAACTCATGGAATCCCCCAAGATTACTCGCATCAAAACTCAATGGCGAGAAAAAACTCCCAGAATCATCATCAACACTCCCTTTAGCATCCCCGACATTTTGAACACCGCTCCCATTAGAAATGTTTGAGCCGAAGTTGACTCCTGCAAATCCAACCTTATTTGCTATTTCATCAGTCTCCATTTTATCAGATGGCCCGACTAGCGATCCTTTAGTTTCATCAAGTGGAATTGCGGGAGTGTGGCCTTGGAAAAGAGCAATATGTCCAAAAAGCTTGTCTTTTCTTGAGAAAGTTGTGCCACATGAACAAAGCCATTTATCCCTCCCACAATGCTTCTCATGGGTTTTAAGATCCGCAATAACAGAGAATTTTTTAGTGTTGCATCTACTACAAGTGTAACTTTTGTCGCAATGGGTCCTCTTGTAATGGTTTTTTACACACAAGATGGTCTTAAGTGGCTGAAACTTTTTATGATCTTTATTCCGCTTGCAACCAGTGTATGGGCATGAATATCTCTTGATAAGCATTGGCTCAGAGCTCGATTCCTTATTGGGTTTTGCTAATGCAGCAGCGGTCTTGTACTCATCCCCATGGCCTCTCATGTGCATACGTAAATTAGCATCCCTCTTGAACCCTTTTCCACAAATCGTGCAAAAGTGGGTGTGAGGAGCGAGAATTTCCTCTTTCTCTAGTTGCAAGATTTCATAGGAACCGGGGGGAAGGTTTTCCCCTTCATCACCATCTTCTTCATCTTTTGACTCATGTTCTTCGGTCCAGTTTTGTTCAGTTTTGAGATCGACATGGTTGGACTGATCGGAAACCTTGTTTCCATTTCCATTGAAATTTGGGCCAGATGGAAATACGACTCCACCGAGTTGACCAAACGAGGGATTTCCTGACAGGGTATGCTTTACAGAAGGGAGAAGACTACCTGCAACGGAAATAAGTTGAGGGCGATTGAAGTGAGAATGGGCAGTGATGAGCTTTAATTGCTCGGCTACAAGTTGAACAAAAAGGATGTGTTTCGGATCTTTCGATCTATGTTACCAGAAACCAGTACCCTAGCGACTTTCGGTTTTATTTTTTTGGGTATGCATGTACAGAAACAAAGCACGTGTATTCAAAAACAGTGAATTTAGCAATCCAAAGTCATTCTAGTACTTTTAATCTGCAGAAGTCCACCCCTAAAGTACAAGGCTTTAGGCGTGCACGTTCCTGTTCCCTCGTCCCCAATGATCCACGTGCCAGGTGAGAGGGGTATGGATGACAGACTTTGGAGGGATTTAAAGGGGGAAAGGTAAAGAAAATGATTAGATGACAATAATGTGAATAGACTACCTGCAGTGGAAATCAGCTGAACTATAATTGAAGTGAGATCAGCAGTGACAAGCTGTTGTTGCTGAGCTACAAGTTCATCAGCACGAGAGGGACCCTGGCCTCTACGGCCCACAATTAGATGAACCAATTCTTGGAGTTGATGGATCTTTTGTTCAAGGAACGAAAGGTTGCTCAGCATTGCCTTTGGATCCCATTCTGGGATTTTAGTTTGATTATTTGGATTGGGAATAACTGAAGATGGGGCTTCAGATGGTTGGTTGAATTCTGGGAACTGGCTTTGTTCAATGTTCATATCGTAGTCTTGAATTGAAGAATCTTCTCCTTCCCACTTCTGCTGATATTGCTGCAGATTGAAATTGTTGAAAGATTGGTGATCAGGGGGTACTTTTTTCGGTGTCGCCTTAAGATCCATTTCAAATTCTCCTCGTCAGATGTACTGAAATCGATTCTGATAAGATACAGCCGATAAGATACAACATACAGACGAGATAGAAGATATACATCAGAATTGCAAGCACAATAAATGAAGAGGAGAGGAAACAGAAAAAGCAATAGGAAAAAATATATGTACTGTTGACTTTAGACAAGCTGAAAACGCAGAAGCGCAGAAGACTACCAGTATGTCATCTTTCGAACTGAAACAAGATGATGGATTCATACAGAAAACACTATATGACAACGAAGTGTCGGACCTTGATTTTTTGGTTGGTTTTCCTTTGGACATCTCTCATCAAATCCACGACACAAACAACTTAAATGAATCACTTAGAATGTACCAAAAAATAAAAGTGCCACCCTTGATTATTTTTCTCACAAGACAAAAAGAGAGGAAAAAACAAGTAAAAAAGAAAGAATTTGTTCCTAAAGGAAGGAAACTGTTAGTGAAGGAAGATGGGCCAACCAAATTCATATTATCTTGTGGATAATACTGCAGCCGTCAATTCATTCTCACAAGGCACATTTGATAAATACCACGTTCTTTTGAGTTTAACCAAGAGGAGAAGTATATCCGACATTTATAAAGTTAAACCCAAACTTGTACACCCTCCAGCTTATTATCAGTAAATCAATCTACTCAGAATCTCGACTAAATAAGGAGTGTGTTTGGTTGGGATACTGAGAAACAAAAATCCTACAAAAAATCTAACATAAACATATTAAGTCTCATCACCACCAAAGTTAGCCTAGATGGCAAGGGTAAGTGGGCTTGAGGGCTCCTCCCTCCCGTACACAATCTGTGAATACCAGCACATGGAATTCATGTTGTTGGCTCAAATTTGACTTGGCAGCCATGGAAGACTTTCCAATCCAAGACTGATGTTGGAATAGTTTAGGCGTGATTGGCCTTTATGGCAATTAGGACTTTGTTTCCCATCTTTTGTGTATATAAAGATATGGGTAAACGGTATAAAACGACAGGGAAAAAAAGAGTGAGCTAGAGAGAGGGTAGTAGGCAGGGGCCTCCCCATGGGAGCTCCGGCTCCTCTTTTGTATACACAAGATGAGAGAGGGTAAGAACCAAAGAACTATGAGAGTGTGAGGTTGCGTTGCGTGATTGGGCCATGGACGTACCCGATTTGGGGAACCACGTAAAATCTTTGTGTTCTCTCTATGTGAATGGTGTGTGTGTGCGTTCTTGTGCGGTTCTGGGCACAACGCCGTCCAGGTTCGAGTCCCGCCGACTTGCATGGAGGGTCATTTGTCCATCTAATACCTAGGTGTGTTGTGGTGACGGACTCGTCTTTCTAGGTAGTACTTTCTGGGTAGTACCTATAGCTCAAACTGGACATATCACAGCGGGCCGGGAACCCTATGGTCACGCCCAAGGGGGTTGCTACGCTGGTTGCCCCTTCTCCCCCTTTAGCCGTTAAAAAAAAAAAACATATAAGTCTCATCTTCCTTTAATCTTAGTGAAGATAAAACTAGATCCCAAAACTCATTCCAAGATGGTCAAAACCCGAATATATCTCAAATCAAATGAGGTCATGATATTTGATTGGCTAGACTAATACCAAGTTGATTTATAATGTCATGGAACAAAATTACCCTACAAATAGTGAGTGATTAGCAATACCACATCCTCAGTTCAAAAAAAAAAAAGCAATATCACATCCTAAGTATAGCATATATGCCTGTGTTTTATAAAATTGATTGTCGAACGATTATGTAAATCCTTCAACCATATTGGTACATTAAAATACCAAAAATTGCTTTCAGGGGATTTACGACCAAATCACATCTCTAATTCAGCCAATCAAAACTTATCCTAAAATCATATGAAAACCAGGGATCTTTATTACCCGATTAACATCTTAGGAGCTATCAAAAACCCATTTCCCGATTGACAAAGTAGAAGGTATTACGGCAATCAGAACTCAGCACAAACAATAAACAGTCAAAGGGCTAATACATAAACTGAAACTGAAGATTTAGAATGAAATCAACAAAAGTACCAAACCCTAGCAAAACAATCACTCAGATAACAGATAGATGAAGAGAGAGAAAGAGAGAGAGAGAAAGGAGGCTCACCGGATTCAAGATTAGACGGATGCTCCCTGTCGGCTGTTCTGACTTGGCCAGTCCAATAAGAGAGAGAAACAAGAGAGAGAGGAATGAAAGGTGAAATGGAGCTGAAGTGAATCAATATATCAGCATCTCTGGCACAAAGGAGATCAATTTTTTCCTCTTTTTAAAAATACAAAGTGGGACCATATTTGTGAAACCCAATACTGGCAAAATACACCACTACCGTTGATCCAAAAAAACCCATCAATCACAACCGCGTGTAATTGTGGTCAAATATGATTTGATTACTTTCAAAAGTCATCTTAGCTTTTACATTGTTGTCTGTAAGTCATAAAAATGCCCTCTGCTAATGGACAAAAGCAAGAATGACTCCGATTGGATGCTCTCCTACGACCCACCAACTGGATGATTCTCTCCCCCCCCCTGCCCCATCTCTATAATACTCCTGTATATATATTATAGTATGTGTATGCACACATGTATGTTTGACCAGGGTGTGTTGATTAGGATAATATAAGGGGGAGGGTGAACCGGGGTGGGGAGGGATTAACCAGGAAGCCACGCCACCGATGGAAACGCTGACCCCAATGACACCCACCTGCTTCCTTGTGCTGCTTCTAGGAAAGAGCAGCAGTGCCTGTCGGTGAAAAAAACCCAATTTTGCCACGCACATTAGTAACCTCCTCCTGAGTCTGAAATGACACTGACCTCCTTTGCTTTTGCGGACTATATCAAGATTCCTCCTAGATCTTTTTCCATTCGCAGTCCCTTAAAGAACTAACGGAAGTTGATAATGTCACATAAAAAAAAGAATTTAAAATCAAAATTGCTCTCATTTAATATTTCTACTACCAAACTATATTATCTTTGCCAAAAATTTTGCCTCCTTTTTTAGTCTTTATCATTTACATAATTTTCTCCTAATTTCCTTATCTCTATATACATATATACTCCTATAAACAATATAATTATATACTTACAATTAAATATGTATGCATGTGTTTACAAGACTCTCTTTTGCATAATTTTTTCCCCTTTTAATGTCTATGTTTTTTTTGTACACTTTCATTTTTTACTTAAATTTTTTTTACCAACTTATATTTTTGGTTGAGACAAACCGAAAAATAAAAAACATTATAAAACAAAATGGAAAAATAATAAAAATTTTATTATAAAGCCCAACAAGCCAAGTAATGGAGGTTTTTTTTTTTTTTTGCGTAGTTTTGGATTAATATGAATTTTATTGACACGAGTCTATTTATTTTAATTTCATTGATCATTTTTGGTTGAGACAAACCGAAAAATAAAAAAACATTATAATAAAAAATTGAAAAACAATAATTTTTTATTATAATCGTTCAAAAAATGGAGTTTTTTTTTGTGGTTTGTATAGTTTTGTCTCAATATGAATTTAATTTACCCGAGTCTATTTATTTTAATTTCATTGATCATTTTGTTTGAGATAAACCGAAAAACAAAAAACATTTTGCAAAAAAAAATTAACCTAATCGTTTTCAAGTGAAAAAAACAATTCTTTTTCCACTAATCTCCATGATCTAGTAAAATTAAATTCACTTAACCAAAAAAATTCACAAAATAAATAAAAAGAGATTAGGTTTTTTTTTTTGAAAAATTAAGTTGGTAGAATTTATTTATTTTGTTATGAGGGTATTTTGGTAGTTTTCTTCCTAAACTTAACGCAATCAATGGAAAAGTAACGACAAGGGGGTATCTCGATATTGTCCGCAAAAGCAGGGGAGGTCAATGTCATTTTAGAAACCTTAGGGGAGGTATCTGTTTGTGTCAGAAACCTCAGGGGAGGTTACTGATAATTACCCTATAGTATTTGGTGTTGCGTTCCATTTTTTACTTTTTGCATTTTAGTGTACTTTTTTAGATTTTCGTCTTTTTGAGTTACGATTATAATGCATTAGCCTATTAGAAATATTTTTATTGATCCGAAGCACATTATTTCATAGTTAAATTCCACGGAGACCCCCTCATCTATTCCATTTTTTATGGATACCCCCTAACCTTTAAAAACATTCATATTGACCCATCATCTATGTCTGTTAGCCATTCTGACCCTTCCGTTACACAACCGTTTGTCCTAATGAGATTTGTGCATTTTTCAAACCAAAATACTCATCAACTCCATTCAACACACAAACTCTCTTCCTCCCCTACCGATCAAAAATAAAATAAAAAATTATCTTGAATTAAAACCAACTGCACATGCAAATTAATATACGTATATACACACATATAAGATATATGTAACCATATACAGATATGAATCCACATATATATATATATATATATATATATACGTAACCAAAATCATCTCTCCTCCCCCACAGATTCAACCCCACCACAAACACATGCCCTAAAACACTTCCAACAACAGCCACAGCCACGTCGGAGCCAATTGCGGGTCGAACCCGACGGCGGAGGAGGCGGAGGGTCGGATCTTGAAACAAGATGTAACGGGCCATTGTCTCGTTGGAGGATCCTACTGCTGAGGTGATTGACATTTTAAAGCTACAGGCAATGCGGGGCCCATCGAGGATCCTTTTCACCCAAAAAGAGGAGGAGAGAGAAGATTTGGAGTCAGAGGCAGAGCAATCTGTTTCTATTTCTTCTTGTGCTAGCGAGATTTTGCACGAAAAGACGAGATGGGTTTCGCTCGAGGAGTGTTTCAATGGCGACGGATAGTTGGCGGAGGAGGTAGTGACAATGACTGTGGTGTGTAATTGCGATTGCAAAAGTGAAACGCCACTGTACTCGACGCCATACGGTTCGCCCTTGGTCAGAGCTCTCATCCGACTGTGAGGAGTGATAGGCCTGTGGGAAACCTTTTCTCTCTCTAGATTAGTTTTATCTAAGTGGGTACTTGTGTATCAGATTTAAAGACTTGTAGTTTTATGTTTTCATTGGTTAATTTTATGGGTTTGTAAATTTGAGTTGTATTTTGGCTACAATTTTCCGCCAATTCGCCTAAATTTTCTTTTCAAATTTTTTTTGTAAACATACACACTAAAAAAGAGAGAGAGAGAGAGAGAGAGAGAGAGAAAGAGGGGGTGATTATGGATGAATTTCATAGATGAGGGGGGTGAATGTGGGTGATTTTAAAGGGTATTATGGTCATTTCTGTCATTCCATTAATGGAGTAAAGGGTGTTTTGCATTTCACATAGATAAGGGGGTGAGTAGGGACGTTTTTAAAGGTTAGGGGGTGTCTATGGAAAATTGGAATAGATGAGGGAGTCTCCGTGAAATTTAACCTTATTTCATTGCTAGATAAAAAAAAAAGTCATACTGCATACAACACTTATAGATTCCCATCCCAATACAATGAATAGGGGCTATAGCTAAACCTAAAAACTGAAAATATTCTAGAAACCAATGAAGGTAGAGTAATGTCTAGATCCAAAATACGAGTGTAATACTCTCTTCACATCGTTAATATAGGTTGGTATATGTGAAGTTTGCAGTTCGGACATTCAATATCCTAGGGGCACAGACAAAACCATAGTCAGAGGGAGAAAAGTAGAAAAGTTCTCTATAGACGTCGTTTTGCAGAAAAGAAGAAAAATGGGCGAAATCAAGAATTTGAGGGGAATGGTAGTTCCTAAAGACGAAGTGGAGTGATCTCGTAAAAATAAAGTCTCCTGGAACTTTCCACTCAGGGTCAATTGGATTAACAGGATCTTCGGATTCTAAGCTATGATAAAAAATTAAAAAAAAGCATGAACAAGTAAGGAAATGAAAAGAAGAGCAGACGACGTACCTAGAAAGAAAGGATCTAAGGATTTCTGGCTCGGAGTTTTTCTATCTGAAAATCGCCTGGAAGATGAATAGCAAGTGAGGAAATTTTTGATAAGTGAATGGGGAAGTGAACGATCAAGGGTTTTTCCTTTTCCCCCACAAACAATCCTAACCGTTCACCAAAAGGCACGACCTGTGATGGCGGTAGGGCCACGTAGCCCACGAAGGACCCCTGAAGTCCGCATTTAATGCTGCAAGAAGCACGAAGGAGAGGAATAGCCGCCAAAATTCAAAAGGTATTTTCTATTCTTTAATCAGCTCAGCTATTTGGAAATAGGGAAGTATCTGATAAGAATAAACCGACCTGATGAGGTCAGCCCAGCCTGATGTGATCAAATCGGCCATAAAGGCCAACTCGGCTGGCGACATAATAAAGACAATGTAGTGAGCAGCCCTAATGAGTCTTTGAGTCCCACAAAGAACTCAACTCCTAATTAATAAGGATATATCATGATAAGATAAGCCCAAAGGGCTTAAAAGGCTTTTATCCCTTGCCAGTCTAACTTATAAATAGAAAGGACAAGGGGGTGGAAGGCAAAAAAGTTCCGAAAAGACCAATGTTGCGTCATTGGCTTTCCAGTCCACCTTAAATTGGAATTTATGTTGGCTTTCTTTATGCAATTATGCAACCTGAGTACCCATGCAATCATTGAATCGAAATCCAAGACACGCAGAAGGGAAAGACTATCCCCACTCGGACCAAGACAGAACTTTGACTTGTTCAAATAACAGTTAAGGTGAAGTAGGATCAGGAATGACGAATCTCTTTATGATAAAATAACTCCCAACGACATTAGAAGCCCAAGAGACCTAATGTAATAAGGGATTATAGGGATTCATCCAAATTAGCAAGGGGTTAAGGCTCCTAGTCCTAAAAGGACTCAACTACCACAAATACCTATATAAACACCTTTCATACCAGAATTTGGTACGTGACTTTAGTATTCCTAACTACTTGGGTGATATTTACATTCTCTACACATCTACTAACATAGACATTAGAGGTTGGTTGGCTAACACCACACCGGTGTCCTTGGTCTCTCTTGTTTTGCAAGCTGTCCGTCGAGCCATGTCAGAAACTGCTTCATCAGTAGCAAATAAACTCGATGGGAACCATTCCAAGAATCTTCCATTCAAAGTCAAAATGCCAGCCTCTTCATGCCGCGAGTGAACAACATCGATGAAGAGCCGACAAGCTATCGCAGTGATGAAAATGGACTCCACTCTAGCTAGGCGTGCCCCCGCTGGCATCGGGGGCACCGGTGGGCTGCAACGACGCATCCACGATAGGCTAATAACACTCCGAGGATCCAACACATGCAAATAAAAAATGAATTTTTTTATTATCTCACCATCACCACCCACCAGATTAGGGGAATTTAGACCGGTATAGACTGTCAGACTGATAAAAAGAACAAGGAGAAACCGAACTAAAAAAAAGGGTAGTCGAAAGAAAACATAGAGGTTAACCTTCTCTTTAGTGTCCCGTTGCCAGTCGCCACACGTCAACACCACCACAAGCCGCCTCACCGCATTGGTCTGAACCATGGACGCCAGTGGAAACCACCGAAGTGGACGAGACTACCAAGGTCCAAGAACTCGGAAACTCATGAAAAGTTAAAAGGGTAAGAGAAAAGGGAATACACTAACGTAGAGAAAACGTTTGAAATGACGAAAATTATGCATTATGAATTTGTGGAGTGTTTGGGACTGGGAAGATATGTGCAAAATGTATTTTGCAATAGGAGTAGTATTTGGAAGATATTTACAGAATATATTCTGTAGGTCATTTATATCAATCAGATTGAGAACAGTGAAAAATAAGAAGTCAAAAAGCTCATCTTCCCCACTTTTGGCTTTTGCTCTCTAACACTAAAAACTAATATTGCATTTTCTTAGAACTCATTTTTGGTTCACCTAGCCAAACAACTAGAAGTAGAAAATAGAAAAGCAAAATGGATTAATGAGGTATCCAAACACCCCTGGAATCAACTTAGGGGCCATTTGGGAATTTGCAATTGATTTTGAATTGTGAATTGTGCATTAATCTATTTTAGTTGTTTGAGAGCCTTGCCTCAGAATAAATTTTCTCGGAATCTCTGTTCATAACCACACGTTAGAGGTACAATTTCATATTCAGCCTTCTCATTTTGCATTCTGAGTGTGAAAAAAATTTAATTCATGATATATTTTGATAATTACTCTCAAACACACCTCTGTTGCAAAATCTATTATGCACACATCTTCCAAACACTCTACAAATAATAATCCATTCTAACCCTAATTAAAAAATATACAATTCACAATTCAAAATGCAAAAAATAAAAAGACTCCCAAACGGGCTCTTAATTAACAAGTGATTTAGCCTAATTAACAATTCATAAATGATGGTTTCTATTGAGGATAAAAAGAGGATAAAAAAAAAATGATGGTCTCTATATATTTATGCTGTTTAGTGTAATTTCGTAAGTTTTTTGTCCAATTTTTTATAATTAATTATTTATCAAAGCGAGAGGAATCGGAAAAACTAAATAACAAAATCGACCGAAGTTAAAAAACAACTTTTTGAATGTTTTTCATCTTCCGTCAACTTTTTCTTCTTGCTTTTTGCCAAAATTTATGCCGTCTTTTAACAATGTAAAAAGGGCCTTGCTAACGGGTGCATTATTGCACCCGTTAATGGTACAAAAAAGAATATTTGTTGGGTTCCACTTGTATTTTGAAGTACATTTGTACGTAAAAGTACATTTAAAAGTGTACTTCACAGTACAAGTGAGATCCATAATTATACTTTTTTATATCTTTAATGGGTGCAATGTTGCACCCGTTAGCATTTCTCATGTAAAAAAAGCTGTCAAACCAAATAAGCTGCTCAATTCGTACTAACTAAATTGACTTTTGGTTCATGTTCGATTTGAAGAATTCGTACACCCGAAAAGAACCAGATTGATTCTTTTACATTACTCCCAAAACATCTACTATATACTCCATATTCGACTCTCACCTTCGGGGTTTTTTCTCGAACAAAAATGGAAGTGCATGTATGTTACTCTATCAAGGACTAATATAACATCTTTGAAAAAGACCCTCCGCAATAACGTTGGAGACTGAGGCTAAAATCCCACCACATGTGAGTAGTGTTAGAAATAGTAGCTCTAATGAGGGGATTTGGCCTTTGAGGACTCGAAACAACCCCTTAAGCCCTCGTTGGTATTCGATTTTCACCTTCATAATCGACTCTCGACCTTTTTACCATTTCGTATCTATTTAATTAGAAAGACTAAACGAGCAACATGGAATGTATTTGTCAAAAACTTAAGAAACGGTCAGTGTTGCTTAATATTTTTCTTTTTTTCGTTTTGACTAACGAGATCAATGGCTAATTAACCGGTCTGCAATCGAAACAGTGAGGTCCAAGAGCCCATGCTGGAAAATCAGAATTCCAAATGTAATGGCTGTAATTAACCCACTCCCGAAATTTGCTGCAATGTACACGTAGATAGCGGGTCTTTACCTGAAACAGTTAAAAGGGAACTTTGGCGAGGAGGACATACTATAGGGTTTTATAATGCAATAAGACCATCAACTTTTTCCTTACTGCCGCCAGGACAAATGGCGCTGGGCTTCCAAAAATGCCCCTACTTAAATAAAAAGGAAAGACG
The DNA here is from genome assembly GCA_036023075.1 of Gaultheria prostrata. Lineage (NCBI taxonomy): Eukaryota > Viridiplantae > Streptophyta > Magnoliopsida > Ericales > Ericaceae > Gaultheria > Gaultheria prostrata. The sequence goes on along the minus strand of JAXBDA010008264.1, from coordinate 974 downwards.
CGAAGCATTCGAACAGAATAGTTCCATTTCGAGGGGAAATCACACTAAAATCGCGATGAAGGCCTTGATCTGACTTCATTGTCGAAATCGGAGTGCGGCGCCGTCAGCGGTTCTTGGGCTCGAAGTGTCGTGGTCGAGCTTGATGGCATCGTTTATACATTTCTCGCGTCCATGGTGGATTTAGAGAGTGTTATGGAGAGAGAATCGAAGTTAGAGGCTTTGCAGATATGAAAATGGTGAAGAAGATGGAGAGAGAGAAAAAAAGGGGTAGGTGGTACACTAGTCTCCTCTGCAAGGGAGAAATAGTAGCACGTTCTTTAAGGGTTTGGGAAATAGGAAAGTGTAAGTTAATGCAGGGTAGGTGGTACACTAGTTTTCTAGTTTTTTGAATAGGGTGTTGTAATGGTAGTGGGGCACACTACTTTTCTAGTTTTTTGGAAAAATGTTACTTTCATTGTCCCAAAATTATTATCCGGTCCACAAAACAAGAATTAAAAAAATACTCAATCACCTTTCCAACGCTTCAAACCACGCCTAAATCGGAGCTCGGTAGCACCCGGGGTAGCCCCGCGAAGTTTGGTCAAAATTCTACAGAACACACCCTGGGCGCCCAACCTCACTTTGAGCGCCCAACCTCACCTTGGGCGCCCAAGGTGCACACCAGTCAGTTACAGGCAGTGGGTGTAATGATGAGATTCTACTGCAAGAGGAGCGTCTATCCCCCCATTCCTGTCATCCCTCACTCACTCCCTCACTCATTCACTCACTCACTCATTCACTCACTCACTCATTCACTCACCCTCTCACTCACTCACTCACTCACTCATTCACTCACCCTCTCACTCATTCACTCTCACTCTATAAATACCCCCCTCCATTATCTCATTACCTCTTCTTAGCCTCTCTCATTCACCTACTGCTACTTCCTCTCTCTAAACCAGCAATACAACTCTCCTCTCACTCTCTTACACTCC
>JAXBDA010008263.1:0-15266 GCA_036023075.1 Gaultheria prostrata | reverse complement strand
TTGATTATCCAAATGCCAAAATTTGGTTATTGGCTAAAAGGTTGTTATCTTTGATTATGCCAATGTGAGCCAATTTTTGAACAAACATTGTTAACTTTAGTTATTTAGATGTTTTGATTATTCCATTAGTGATGCTCTAACGAAGTAAATATATTTTTCTATAAAATTTGGGTTTTGACTATCATAACGATGGTAACTTTGAAATTTATTTTCGAATTCAATCTTGAATTTGGAAAAATTTGATTTTATTACCAAAAAGAGACAAGAATTTAAGGAAAAGGGAGTACCTCTGAGATTTACAAAATGCACAAAGGAGCATATCTCCCCCTAAGGATTACCTTTTCGTTTTTAGTAAAATAAATTAGTTTTGAATATTATTTTTTTATTTTTAAATTCCTTTCGAGACAAACGAATAATTCACGAAAATATTAAATTAACAAGCCAAAAAATGGAGAAATATTTCAATGCCGGGTGGGCACCAGGATAAATATTTTGGCTAGTGCAAGCCATTAATCTGTGTTTTGAACGGCCCAAATTTATTGTCATAAATTTGCCCTTCAAATTTACAAAAAATATGGATGAACAATCCGAATGAGCCGATGTCACATGGTGCCCACCCAGCACCGAAACCATGTCTCGATGACACCCAACAAATTTTTGAAACCAACCAAACGACAGCTAAGCGAGGCCAGCAAGTGTACCATGTCGTTTCTCTACGAAAGCCAAATCAGTTACAGCGGAAAAAACACAAAAAGCGGAAACCAAAAGCGCGTTCCCCGTGTTCATTCCGGGTGTCAATTTCCTCGATCAATTACACACACAAAAATTATGTCCTGTCCACATCGTGTAGACACCTGTATAATACGCAATTGTGGGGACTGGGGAGGACAAATCAATCTTATCCAGGTCTGGCTGTATCCAATCCCCCAATATATAGCAGCACTCCCTTCCTTCTCAGTCTCCCTCTCTCCCCCCCTCTCTCTCTCTCATAAGACGTCTTTGTGATTGAAATCGGAGCCCAAATCAGAAAAACCCAACTTCATGGAAGATAGCAAGGAGGTAACTACCGTAATCTCTCTCTATTTCTCGAATTATATGCAGCTCCATTGTTTGTCTTTGATACTTAGGATTTGCTTTCTCGATACTTAGGTCACATTCTCACCTTTTTAAGATAGATCATTCTTTCATTATAAAAATTAAAAAAAAAACCCTCTCACCGGAACGTGGCCTTATGCAATTGAAGTACTTTACTGTTTTTTTTTTTTTTAAAAAAAATTGCACGATTTTTGGTGGCGGACTTATATTTTGGGACGGAAAATAGTTCATTAGCTTTCTTTAATCCAAGAATGCTTAAAAATTGTACTAATGCGAATCGAAGCTGTAAAGCCATTTGTGATCGGTGTCTGCATACGTAGCACTGTAAGTAGTACTCTTATCATTTCCTATCGCTTTTATCTTTCTTGAGAAATGTTATTGCCATGATTTGGTCAATTCTAATCATCGATTGATGCTCTCTTTTTTTCATAATTTTAAGCACGAATGACAAAGTGAGTGTCAAAGGTGAGAAAATTTTGGGTGCCAAGAGGGTAGCATCCGACGTGGTGCCCTGCGGCCGTCAAAAAGTGTACCGGATTAAAACACTCTCTCACCTCACTCCCTCTCTCCTCTTTCTCTCTCCCATTTCTCTCTCCAAATCCGAACCGTCCAATAAACTTTTTGGCACCTCGTTGTGCCCTATTTGCACCCAAAATTTTCTCCAAAAAGGTAAACTCATAATCCAGTAATTTTACTCGAAAAAAGGTGTTCTGATTCTTCTGAAGCAATTTTATACGATAAACTGAATTTGTATACAGAAGTTTAACAATGTGACTTTGGTGATCCTTTCATGTGAACCACAACCACGGATGGAGTCAGGATATTGCGTAGGGGGACGTAGCAATATAATTTGATGATATATTTTTTTTTCAATATAATAGAAGAATTTTTTCAAATTGTAGAAGGGGCGACCACAACACCTGCTATTGGTGCTTGTGATTTCAAAATGCCATTGAGAAATCAGTACGATAATATGAACCACAACACCGGCTATTTTCGGTGACTAGGCGCTAAGCGGGTCAAACGCCTACATCAAAATCTGCCTAGGCGACTGACAAATCGCCCCCTAGACATTAGGCGCCCCCTCTGCCGACTAACGCCTAGCAACTTTTAGAACACTGACATTCACCATTGACTTTCAATGCATTTGTGGATTGGTGATCCTTCACTGCAGTACTCAAGTTTGTTTTCTTCTTTTGTGTGTGTTTTGCAGAAGAACACCACACCATGGTTATCAGTTCCCCAGTTCGGGGATTGGGAACAACAGGGGGTAATGCCAGATTACTCCATGGATTTCTCCAAAATAAGAGAAATGAGGAAACAGAACAAGAGGGATGTTTCAAGAGCCAGTCTGGGAAATGAAGAAGAACTCATCTCCTCAACAACCGTGTCCAAAAACGCGGTCCGCAGTAATCTCCGGCATTGCCACGAGACCCCCTCTCCAACTGTAAGATTCTTTGGGTTTCTCTGTTTTTTGCTTTGTTATATGATTCATTTTTAGCAATTTTGAACCATCTTGGTACGTATTCTGGTGATTTGAACTACCTTTATTTATATTGCTTCGATTAGTTTTGTTTACTTAAAATAATTTATTAGTATTTGTTAGTCATTTTCATGGACGGGAACCTCCAGTTTGCCCATTTGTGGGCCCTTTCCAGGCCTACTTTAATTACCTAAACCGTTCACATTTTAGGGCTCGTCGAGGAGAAAAACTTGCATGCGGATAGGGTATCGCCACGTGGTACCCGTCCGCACATCCGAGCCTTCCAAACATGTTTTGGACAGCCCAAATTTGTTGGGGGTAAATTTGTACCTAAAATTTACAAAAATGCCACCCTTCAATCTGAGTCGTCCAAAACATGTTTGGAGGGCTCAGATGCGTCGATCGGTACCACGTGGCAGTACCTGTTCGGCATGCAAGTTTTTCTCGTCGAGAGCATTTGTCATGCCAAAACAGGTTTGATCGGATATCAGTTGATATAATTTCATACTTGTCTTGAGATAAATGGGTTCCAATTCGGTATTGTAATCTTATTGCAAAGCACATTGAATTCTGAATAGTTTCTGGGTAATTTATTCTTACAAACTATGCTATTCTTCTCGTGTAAGAGGGAAGTCCAATGAAAAATTTGTCTGCTGTGGGGACCAGAATTGACAATCAATAGATACATTTACCAACTTAAATTATTGTTCTAAAGTTTAGGACATGAGACTATACCTTCATAAACATGAGACTTTAACTTCAAAAAGAACTTCGAAATTTAGAATTATTTTGATTTTGGTATGTGAAATACTCAACGTTACCTTGTGTTTTTTTTTTTTTTGGAAGGCGTTGTTACCCGGTTTTGACTCTTTCGTGTTGCTGATTATTTTCTGGCAGGCAAGGAGAGGCTTTCTCAGCTACTTCAATTGCTGTGTGAAAGCTTGACATTCACTTGGCAATTTCACCAGTCTTAACAGTTTATGTAATGACTATGCATTGTGATAATACAAGTTTAGGAACAAGGGTTTCATTGTGAATCTAGCAAGGATAGTCTCTTGTCTAGCACTTTTGTTGATGACGGACGGCAGTTCTGGTTACGGAATTTTAAGAATTCCTTCATGATGTTGAAACGAGAGAGGAGTGAAAAAAATTTCTCAAGTTTTGCACATTGGGAAAGCGAAAGGACAATAAAACTGAGTTACTTTGCTTGTCCCCCTTGCTTGTGGATGCATAATAAAAGAAGCCGCCATTTTTTCCCTGAGAAAATGAGATCACCACATTCAAGCATTATAGGCAATGTACGCAAAACTTTTGAATTTTTCCGAACAATTTGATCTCGGGTTGTTTAGACCTAGTGACTTGCTCATGGTATTGACTAAACTCAGCTCGTTCATAAAACTGGTGACTTGCTCGTAGTAGCAAGTGAGATGAAGACCAAACCTTGGAGCTCAAGCTCCAAGGTCTTGGACGGAAGCCCTTGTAATAGTCTTAATTGACATTTCGTAAGAGGAAAAGCAACATCGTCAAACAAGTTGAAACCAGTTGTTACATATTCTCCCAAGACAAATCTAGGAAAAGTAAATATTTCCACAAAATGGCTTAATTACACACCAAACTGTCATTTGCTTCGACCAAAGTATACTGTCTGAGAAAAACAGAGGGCAGGACGGGAACACAGCAGATCAGCAAAGCACTACTCACCACCACACAATCCTCTCGCAAAATACTGCACCACCATCCAACGAGAAATTCCCGATTCAGCTGTCACACCTTCTTGATGATTTGCACAACATCTTCGTCTTCCAGTTCATGCTCCTGGTTATAAAAAGCACCGAACGTGAATTATCATAAACAAGCAAAAACAAACAGGAAAAGAAGAAACATGAGCAACCAGTAGATGTATTTGGTTTCACAAATATACCTTGCCTACTCTTTGGGGCTTGTGTTTCACGCTTGAACCCCAGACCAGTGCACTGCATCATTTGAAAAGTTGGGTTGGTTTTGGGTCAAGGTTTGCCACCGAGTTGTCAAAATTCTGAAAATGGGTTTCCAGTTAGAGTACTTGTATCAGGAGCCGCATAAAACAGAACTCATAAAAATGGTTTGGCATTATCAGCAGCCTACCATAGAAAGGGTCCAGGAGTATCTTTTGCGGGAATCTATAGTAGTAACATTTTTGCATAGTTGTTTTTCACATTCTCAATTGCTAGTCGTCCTTGAAACACTTGTTAATAAAACCTCCAAGGATTGCCACAAGAATTGTTACCTGGCAACAAGGACTTCATTCATGAAGCTTCCGCATGTTATCGCCTCATGTGTTAGGCCAGTTCATAATAGATTTTGTCCTGGTTTTGATTGGGTCTCGCTAAGCCTTAGCCAGTCCATAAGAGACTTTGTCCCGGTTTTGATTGGGTCCCATTAATGGATGACAGAATTGATCCTCAGATTAGTTAGCCAGGTTATCGAGAAAGAATACTCCTTGACAAGATCCGTAAAATATAATTTAAATGCACTTTGCAAGCTAGCTTTTGCTTTGATCTTAGTAGCTTGAAGGTATAATTACAACTAAATATGCAAACACAAATTATCCAGGCTAGAGCCCAGCTCATGTACAACTTAAAAACAGAGGATCTTTGAAATTGACACATAACCCTTCAACAATACCAGGGAGATCACGAGTGACAATTCAAGTCAAGATGCTGAAGTTGTAACAATATATATTCTGACTTGGGTTCATCGATTCATAAATTGGGGGCTAAAATAAGAGAGTTTTCCAGACGGTGTTTGCACAAAGAACTCGTCACGAGGGAAGAAAGAAAGGAAAAAAAAAAAAAACCAACTATTACTATCACTTGAAAGCATGTTTGGTAGGAATCAAGCTAACATGACATCAAAAGAATATAGCTAGTACAGTTTTATGCACCACAAAAAGGGCAGCCCATGAGGTTCCCAACACCAAGTGTTATGGTACATCTTTGCAGCCTTACCTAGAGAGGCTGTTTTAGTTCTAACCTATCATGCTCAGGTCGCAATGGCGCATTGTTAGTGCTGCCCGAAGGCTCCCCTTCCCAGTTCCCACATTGATAATGCCAAACCGCATTACAAACCCCCAAGCTTCTCCTTCCCACAATTTATTAGTTCAAGTTACGCATGTGGTATCAACGAAAACAAAAGGCAAATCAGTTACTTTTCTCTTCTCTGATTGCTGCTCTAAATAGGATAAGAACAAAACTGATGGGGTTGCCAAAGACGATACATGTGTGAAACCATCAAAACCAAATCAACATGTCGTTATACCTTGTCAAAAAATACTGTAAAAGAAAATAGAAAATTACACAGTAACACTAAACAATGGCATCTCCAGTTCAACTAGTAAGATGCCTGCAAATTCATTCCTTGAGCAAGCCGAGGTGATGGGCAGTAGCTTTGTTCTTTTGGCTCCTTGCCATATACAATAAATCAAGAAGGAAATATCCTTCAATAGACGATGCATTCCTTGAGCAAGCCGAGGTGATGGGCAGTAGCTTTGTTCTTTTGGCTCCTTGCCATATACAATAAATCAAGAAGGAAATATCCTTCAATAGACGATGCCATGAGAATTTAGCACCATACAATCAACAAAACCAAACCAAACCAAACCGAGCCTTATGTCCCAAATCAATTGGGTCGGACCATACAATCAACAGTGAGCTAATAATGTTGCTGCAAACTAAATTCTCGTTTCTCAAGCTTAGTAGGAGAAAATATTATCCTACATGAAGACTATGAAATATGCATGGAGAACATACGAATTCAGCTCAACATGACAGCACACAGGAAATGCAAACACCACGAATGCACAAATGCAAAAGGATTTGTTGCAATAGAAGTGGTGCATTTATCTTCTTCTTCTTTCTTGCGAGTGAAAAAAATAAAATCCATTACAAAACAGGGACACTATTTAACAGTTGGCCTACTAACCTCGAGGCTGTAGGCTGGAACTTGATGGCAGCCAATTTGTGCATAAAGTACCACAAGCTGAAAGTTAGAGGTTTAATTTCAGTAGCTGAATTAGTCATTTTCCCGCTCTCCGTATCTGTTACACTGATCAAACCTGTAAGTTTTCAGGCTTTATCTCACTGGCTCCAAGATCACACAGATGAAACACCAAATTTAGGTTTGCATACCGGGTAGTGAAGAGCTGTATTTCAAATTTGTTTAGCAAATTGAGGCATGGAAAATTGCCCATGTATTTCTGCATAATCATTCGTCAAAATTGCAGCGATGTCAGGAACATAACTGACCCCTTTGATATGTTGAACTAAATTGTCCAAAACTAACCAAATCAAATCAGCGTCCGGATGCCCTTTATCTCTAGCGACAAACACATGCACCTTATTATTCAATTCAAGCCAACTACACCCTGCTTCTTTCACCACCCCATTGTGCTCCATCCTCTCCCTTACTTTCTTAACATCCCCCCACATACCTTTAGATGCAAAAATATTTGAAAGCAAGACATATGACCCACTATCCTTCGGATCAACTGAAATCGCCATCTCCCCTGCATATTTACCAAGTTCAACATGACCCACAATCCTGCATGCACTGAGCAAGCTCCTCCACACTATTGCTTCCGGCCGTATCGGCATTTTCTCTATGATATTTTTTGCATCAGAAAGTTTACCAGCTCGACCCAAAAGAGAAACCATACAAGCATAATGTTCTGTGCCTGGTTCAATTCCATATATGGCCATCGAGTCAAAGTGAAGGAGCCCATCTTTTACAAGCCCCACATGGCCACAAGCTGAGAGAACGCCAACAAACGTGACATAAGTGGGTTTTATTCCCTCCTTTATCATTTCATCAAACATTTCAAGAGCCTCTTCTGCCTCTCCGTGCTGTGCATATGTGGTGATCATGGAATTCCAACACACTACATCTCTAGAATTATTAGAATCAAACATTTTGCGAGCTTCTTCAATGTTTCCACTTTTGGCATACATGTCCACCATCGCATTTGTAACAAACAGGTCAAAATCTAGTCCCGTTTTAACGAGGTGGTTATGAAACTGTCGACCATGTTGGAGACTTGCGAGGTTACTAGCTGCCGTTAGTAGGGCAACAAAAGTGAATTCGTTAGGTTTTTGACCTGAATGCTGCAATTTTAAGTAGAGTTTGAGTGCTTCCTCATTTTCCAACTGTTGAGCATAGCCGGAAAGCATAGCATTCCATACCACAATATCTTTATCATCCATCTCCTCAAACACAAGTCTTGCGTCTTTAATAAAACTACACTTGGAATAAACGTCTATAAGAGCACTACCAGCAAATATGTCTAAAGAGATTCCTAATTTTGTTATGATACAGTGGATTTGCTGGCTTAGTTCAACAGTAAACAGTGAAGCTGACACGCCAAGAATGCTTACAAATGTTAAAAGGCTTGGTGATAATGATCTAACCCTCATCGCATGGAAAAGATCCAATGCTTCATTCAACTTTTCTTGTCTCGAGTACCCTTCAATCATTGCATTGTAAGGTATAACACTGAGATTGGCGATACCATCAAAACTTCTTCTTGCATAAGTCAAAGAATTGCATTTTGAGTACATATCAATCAAGCCATTTTTCACAAACTCATCGGATTCAAAACTTACCTTGATAGCATAGGCATGCACTTGTTTACCTTGTTCAAGAACCTCAAGTGAAGCACACGAAGTGAGAACGCTAGTGCATGCAAAACCATCTGGCTTCCAACCCAATCTGTTCATATCCACAAACAGCTTCATAGCCTCCGAATCAAAGGAATTTTGCATGTACCCAGAGATCATTGTGGTCCATGAAATACCATTCTTAACTGCCACATGATCAAATACTTTTCGTCCAGTTCTCACTCTACCACACTTCGCATAAAAATCTATCAGCGCATTAAACACCGAAACATCATTTTCCATTCCCCTCCTCAATACATAAGCATGAATTTGTTTGCCTCCTTTGAGGAACTCAAGCATTGAACATGCACTCAAAACACTAGAGAGTACATATCCGTCAGGAACAACACCAGTGTCCCTCATTTGGCTAAACAACTGCAATGACACTTCATTCCTCCCAATTCTTGCATATCCCGTCATAAGCGTTGTCCAAGTAACAGCATTTTTCATGGAAACCTCATCAAAAACAAGTCTTGCTTCGTCTATCTCATTGTTTTTTGAATAAAAGTCAATTAGTGAAGTACCCACATAGACATCGTGATCAAAACCAATCTTAACAACCAAGCCATGCAATTGGGTGCCTTCTTCTACACCACCCAACCTTGTGCAAGACCGAATAACACTAGCCAATGTAAACTCATTCGGCTTCTCATTGGACCTTCTTCTAAACTCCAAAAAAATCATTAAAGCTTCTTCACTACACCCATGTTGGGCGCACACAGAAATCATTGAAGACCAAGTTACTAGGTTCCTTTGAGACATTTTATCAAACAGTTGACGAGCATAGCCCAAACAACCAGCTTTCGAGTACAAACTGATGAGAATGTTTGAGAGAAATGTGTCGGATTGAAAACCCAACACCACAATGTGCCCATGGCTGATTTTGTAGTACAAAATTGGGTTGTTTGAATTGGGATTTTGTAGGAGTTTTGCAAGTTCTTGCCTTTGTGTACGGCGTTTAGTGATTGTGACATACGGGTATTGTGGGGGTAGTAATGGGGAAATAAAAGTGGAGAATTTGGAGCATCTGCTCATAAAGCTGTTTCTCATTCTACCGAACATGTATCTCCGTCATTCTAATATGCATCTCCGTTGTTCTCTTTCCAATCTTAGTGGGCATATGGGAGAGAGTTGCATGAGAACACAACCTGAATTTCACTTTCACATGTCCGCCTAAAACCATGCCTCCGTCCTCTGTTTGGGTGGCGCGGTCCACCAGAGATCCTCTTTACCCAATTAAATTGCAGGCACAAGTGAACACGTGTTCACGATCCTGCAACTCTCTTGCTAGGTACACCAAAAAATGGGTACCGAGGAATTGAGCCTGGGCACCGGGCACGTCACCTAGCAATTTTGTTCCCCATTATCTCAGGGCAAGCACAAACTGACAAAAGTATCAATAAATTTTAAGACAAAAATATCGGTGGATGGTGAATATTTTTTATTTTATCTATCCACATAATTTTTATAATTGGATATTCGAGCCAGCTTGCGTGTGACTAATTTTGGGATCTTGGAAGTAATCACCGGGCACAACTGAGATATTAGGTGAGAGCAAATTTCTAAGTCCCGATGTAACACTTTGCCAACCTCCTGGGGTTTATCTATTCACATATCTTTCAACACTTCAACATTACTATATATTTTATCTATCTTCTATTAAAATAATACTATCATTTTTTCTTTTTTATTAAAAAAGGTTTGAAGGGTAGTATCTCAATTAAAAAATGGTCGGGATAAAGAGGTACTATAGCAAAAGGTAATTTATTGATATATTTATTGAGGCTGCTGGAGTATAAATTTTTTAATTTTGCTAGGTAAAATAGATAATTTTTGCATTTGTTGAGGATGCCACTCCTTTTGCAAAAAAACTTCAACCAGTGTTTTGGTTTATTCGTTTTGTCTTTATTCAAAAAAAATCGCAAATGTTAGTTTTGCATCAAATTTTTGTGGTTTATTGGTTCCTCTCGACGAGACAAATCTAAAGAGTATAAAATTATTGTCAAAACTGTTTTTTTTTAATAAAGCCAAAAATACGTGATTTATTGGATTAATTTTGACTTTATTTAAAAAAATAATTAATTTTCACTATGATTTCATACTTGTTAGATTCTAGCAATTCTAGAACAATATATAAAAGCTCAAAAGTAATAACAAGAGTTTATCCGAAAATAGTTTTCATGAATAAATATGACAGTGTCTGTGTAAATATGCTTGTGTCAGTGTCAATACAAATAAGAGTAAACGTGGTGGTAATCATGTGTCTCGTCTCGTTTCTCATTATCAACATAGGCATTCTTTCCGATCAAAAAAAAAAAACATAGGCATTCTTCTTCAAATTTTATCTTTTTGATTATCACAATCATATCATTCATTCCATTCATTTCAACCATCTCCCATCACTCTGAAAGTTATTGACCCGTCTTTCACCAACCTTTCCGCTCGAGGATCCGGTTGCTTTGTATCATGGACCGCATCTACGTGATACAAAGTCCGCTCACCCCGCGTCTCACAGGAACATAGCTTCAACCGTATTGTATCGTGGACCGCATCTACGCGATACAATTCAACCACCTTGTATCATGGACCGCATCTACGTGATACAAAGCTTAATCCACTATGCGACACTCACGAACACAGCTTCAACCGTATTGTATCATGGACCGCACCTACGTGATACAATCCAGCCACCTTGTATCATGGACCGCATCTACGTGATACAAAGCTTTATCCACTGTGTTGTTGTACGCGCTTTAGCCCTTACCACATCATGGACCGCATCTACGTGAAAAGGTGGTGCTATAGCGGCACTACCTTATCTCTAATCCTAACCACATCACGGACCGTAACTAAGTGAAGGGCGGTACTAAAGTTGCATTACCGTATTCATTATCACCATTACGAATTCTCCATTTCCATTCTCATCTCATTTTCATTCTCATCTCTTTTCCTCGTATCAACTATTCATCTCGAAAATCGTGTCATGTAATTCTCGTATCGTGTCGTGAATATGCAACGTGTCTCAAAATCTCTTTTCGTAAAAATACACTTTCTCGTAAATCATGTTTCAAAAATCAGTGTTTCCTCGTAAAACGTGTTTTACCATAATTCAATATTTCCTCGTAAAATGTGTCACTTAAAATCAGCATTTTCTCATAAAACTTGTTTCTCCATAATTCAATATTTCCTCGTAAAATGTGTCTCACACAATAATATTTTTCTTTTGGCGATCTTCTCTCGACAATAGAATAACCAGGAAAGTCCCAGACAGAGGGGGTCGGAATATCCAATTAAATAATAACACTCATCCTCATTCTAGACAGACTTTCAAGGGTGTTAGCATTGGGTCATTCCACAATCTCAAGTTAGTCATAAAATATTTTTCTTATTTCTAAAAAATATTCCACAGAGTCTTTTCCAGAAAATTCTCATTTGTCGATAATTTCGCCTTTTAAAAAATGCAACCTTTCGCATATTTTTCCAAAAATCAATCGGACATTATAACTGCGTAAATTTGAAATATCATTTTCCATTCGGGCATTATAACGACTGCGTAAGTTCGAAAAAGTATTTTTAAAATCATAACACTTTTCTTTTTCGAAACCGTAAAACTACTAACTGTTATTTTTAAAGCGGATATTATAACATTACTAAAAATTAAATTTGCACTAAAATAACTAGTAGAAATTTAGATAAAGATTATTACCGTATTCCGGGTTCAATCGGAAGCAGAAAAAGCTAACGGTAGACGGGCGGAGTAACGGCGTCGAAAATAAAGTAGACTTTCTTAGAAACGCCGAAGGGTATGCCGGAACTAACTAACTAAGATCGAAGGGTGGTTTTTGGTGGTGGAGGGTGGCGGCTTTGGATGGGTTTTGGATGAGTTTCTCAAGAACGTATGAAGAACTTCAAGAATTTCTACTAAAAAGCTACTAAGAACTACTACAAGAATTACTAAGTTTGGAAGAGTGAAGGTGTGAGATTTCTATGGGAAGTGAGGTGCTATTTATAGGCAAAGCATGGAGCTCTTCTCCCTCCCCATAATGGCCGGCCCTCCCTTGGGGAAATGTCCTAGAAATTTCCTCCCATGTGCTAGGAAATTTCCTACATTAAATGGGAGGAATAAAATCTAGATTTTGGGGGATTTTGGGGGACAATATCCTTGGGTAAAAATAGGCACAAGGCTATTGTTCTATAGCTTTAAGTACAATAATTCATGGGGAAAATCATCTAGTCACTTTCCACAGTGTAGAAATACGCGACTAACTATATTTTCGGTACTAGTTTGCACTGCAAAGGAACATGAGGCTATTAAGGCTAAGATCTTATCTTATGACGCGTAATAAATGAGAGAATATATTCTCCTTAGGTCAATAATGGCTAGTCCAATAATGCAAGGGTGACTAAAGAGTTTCACAGTGAAATTTCTACGCGATTGGCTAGTTTTCGGACTAATTTATACTGCGAGGCTATAAGGGCTAAAAAGTTGATGATAAGGCTAGTCACACGGCTACACCAATAATGCATAGGAAATTAAATGACTACGTAGTATCACAGTGCAGTTTCTACGCGACTAACTACATTTCCAGTGTTAGTTTACACTGCAAAGCAATAAAGGCTACTAAAGGCTACGATATCTATAGGCGAGTCATGATATCTATAGGCGCGTCATGCTATTAAATAGGTGTCATCATGAGATTCTCTCAATAATGCCTGGGGAATTCACCTAGTCACATTTCGCAGGGTAGGTTATACGCCACTACGTAGGTTTCCAGAACAAATTTGCACTGCGTTTATCACAAGGCTATATAGCTACACCTTATCTTATGACGCAAAAATTTAATGAAGGAATATATTCCTTTTTAGGCATAATGATAGCTAGGTTAGTAGCTAGGACCAATAATACATGGGAAAATAATGACTACGAACTCCCGCAGTGTAATCTCTACGCGACTAACTACAATTCCAGTACTAACTTAAACTGCAAAACACTAAAGGCTATAAAGGCTACGAGATCCTAGGTGCGTCATGAAATCTAGAGGTGTGATGATGGGATTCCCTCAATAATGCATGAGAAATTTACCTAGTCATATTTCACAGTGTAGGTTATGCGCGTCTACGTAAGCTTCCGGTGCAAATTGTACTGTTAAATGACACGAGGCTATAAGCTAGGAAATCTTAGACGCGTCAGTGGATAGATTGTGTTTCCCCGGGAGAAACATTTCCACTAATGGAAAGTATTCCATAAATGGTAAGTTAGTCAAAATTGGGGAGTGTGGTCAAAATTGGAAATGGATTGCTATAAATGGAAAGTTAGTCATATAGTGGGAACATAACCATTAATGGCTAGATTGGTTAGGAAATTTTTAGTGTATTTATTCTTAGTGACTAAGTAACTTAGGAAGCTTTCTCCCTCCTTCCACTCAATCTTTTTATTAATGGAAGGAATCTTGGAAAGAATCCCATGGGATTCTTAGACATGTGCTAATTGGGAAATTTCTCATCACCTTCCTCCAAATCTTTCTCTCAGTCCTCCACAATTACGGATAGTAAAAATTGGTCAAAATTGGAGTGGTTCTTATCTTGACTAGATAGCATCTGAGTGTGAGAGATTTTGTAGTAGGATAAAAATAGTAATATATGTATAGATACAAGTATACAACACTAGGGTCTAAAATAGTATTTAAATAGGTTTTCAAAATATTAAAAGAAAACAATTGAATCAAATAAAAAGAAAAAAATTTCTCCAAAACTCCGGGTTGTTACAATAATGGAGCTAATGCGTTGTACCACAATCACATGATTTGTCGCTATTATCAATTGATATGACACCTCAAAAAAGGAACAATCTCCAAAAACCAAAGAAATCTTGGATTGGAATGAGAGAAATGAGAGGAAACAGAGGTCAAATCTCTTCCTCATTTTCCTTCAATTGTTTGAGGAAGAGGTTTTTGTCTAAGGAAACAGAGGTCGCGGAGAAAATTCTCGGCTTCATTTTCCTTCAATGGTTTGAAAAAGATTTTTGTTTGAGGAAACAAAGGTCTTGCAGTAATTTTCTCCGTCAATGTATTTTAATAGAATTGGCCCATATGGGTTAGTAAGAAACAAGTGAGAAAAGCTTTCATTTATTTTTTTTGTTTGAAATGAAGAGAAGCTAATGACTTTCAGAAATGGGTTTCCTTGGTACTCTGCGGTGGGAAAGAAAGAAGATGGAACTAGAGTAAAACGTAGGCAGAGTAGGAGAGAGCGAGAGAGAGAAAAAGGGATAGGGAGGGAATACTTGGTCATGGCGCTATAGTTGTCGTGCCACTAAACAAAAATGTTGTGCTCTTAGAATAAAGGGAAATGATATACGATTGTTTTCATGAATTTTTTGCTTTTAGACCAGTCGAGAGAAACCTTATGCGAAAATCAAAAGAACGTTGAGTTAAAGCGGGGGAAAAAAGTCATAAAATCACACAAAAATTAGGCTAAGGTAATATTCAAGTTGGACCATGCATAGTAAGTTTGGTGGGGATGAAAAAGAATAATGGAAGAGTAGTTTAGCATAATATACACTGTGTACATGTTAGTAAATATCATGAATTTTTCTAAAACGTTAGGCATAGATCAAGTACTTAAGTTCTCCGATTGAGATATTTTTTTATTCATGTAAACCAAAAAAAATATTTTAAACAGAGTTATGTGAAATTCTTTTATGAAATTTTGATGCAATTTTAAATACATTTTCACTCGCACCTCAAACTGCAAAAAATTGATTGCATTAGGCATAATTTTGCGCGTCTTGCGCGCAACCTCTTCATTATATATATATAAATATATATATATATATATAGGAGGAGGATCTTATAAGGGCTCCCTTACATAAGGCACATAAGCCTTATGTAAGGGATTTGTCGTTCGAGATTGAATTTCAATGATCCGAGACAATCCGAACCGTTAGATGTGTTTAAAACATGTTTTTAAGGTCCAACGCGAGGATTCGTAAAAAAAAATAC
>JAXBDA010008262.1:4219-15272 GCA_036023075.1 Gaultheria prostrata | reverse complement strand
TAGTTTCATAATACTTAATGAGAAGTATTAAAAAAGCTCAAAGCCGATGATGAAGGTGATAATAAACCATGAAAAACAAATATTTTGAATCTATAAAGAAGCAGCATCAGCAAAAACAAATATTTTGAATACATGAGTATCCTGGATGATGATTTCCAAGTTAGCACTGGTAGCATTAGTTCCAGCATCTTGATCACTCTTTGAGCATCGTCTTCTAAAATGTAGTTAGTACCACTAGTCGCAAGAATAGTCTTTGCCGCAATTCAAAACCCAAAGCTTCCACCATTTCTGGCGATTGGGCTTTCGGGATAGGAATAGCGTCCATTCGCAAAAGATTCTCTTGCTCATTTCTCCATGCATGCCAAACCCACTCCTCCTTTGCCTGTTTCCTTCAAAAATGTTCCATCTACATTCAGCTTAATCAATCCCAAGTCTGGAGGTTCCCATTTTGGATTGTTGTCCTCTACTTCTATTGTGCCTCCAAGAGCCGTATCCTCATCATGATCACAGAATTCGTGGAACTCTGCCATAGCTTTTGAAATAATTTTGGTCTCCTTAGCCCTTGTCCTTCTATAGACCCATTCGTTCCTAGTCTTCCAAATATTCCAACAGACAAAAGCCAACAAACCTAAATTCTCCCACTTCTCTGCCTTCTTATCAATCTTTCCCAATTTATTTCATTACTCTTGTAGCTTGGCTATCCGCATCTCCTCCAATCTGAATCTAAATGCTAAAAGTAGCCAAATTTTCATAGCTCTATCACACTAAAATAGCATATGGTCCATAGTTTCTGGCTCTAAACCACACACTGGACACTAGCAATCAATTGGAATTTTCCAATGATGAAGGTTATTTTCCAAGTGCTTGGTTTTAACAATAAAATTTAAGTAATTGTGAGCTTGTTACTACATCACTATTGAATTCATTATGACTCATACCAAACAATGGTATACATTCTCTTCAATATGACTAACATCAAAGAGTAGTTTAACTTTTTCATCGAATCTGATACTGACACATACAAAGTACGTTCTCTCTTCGATTCTGCAATCAACAATGCTATGGTTGAAGGAAATCTTTGATGTTAAAAGGACACGGGTGAGGTAAATTGCATCCTAGGGATGACAAATTGACGATCACCAGCTATAGTGTCAGAAGACTTTTAACTCAAAACATTCTGATGGGCTTGGGAAAGATCTGAAGAATCATGATGTTAATGTTTTGGGGGTTCCGATGGATCCTCAAATCAAGCAAAAGCAAAAACCCCCAATGGATCCTCAAATCAAGCAAAAGCAAATTTGTGTCCCGTGACGGATGAAGAGAAGAAGAATATGAGAGCAAGAATCCACATTCAAGCTTGGTTGAAAGTCTCACGAATGATGGGCAGGGGTGGAACCCGAAAGACTAGAGATGGCAATTCAACTCACACACCACGCCGGAACTCGCCCCGCCCTGACTGGGGGATATTGTTATAAATTTTTTGGGTATAGGGTCTAGGTAGGGAGATAATTCAAAATCCGACTAGGTTAGAGTAGAAATACCAATGAGTGGGGTAAAATAAACGTATAATAGTAACTAGAACACACTACATTTAATTAGCATCCATGTCTTGTGAAATCCACAATATTTTATGAGCATGTAATGAGTCGAGCATTGTGAGAATTGCAAAACATTTAACTTGATAGTCATTACAAAGAAAACAATGATGGAAGCGACTAACACTGGTAATAAATGAATTGAATATTAAATATTTGACATACTTAATGACACGAACAAATATAATAGACTAACAGAGAAAATTGACAATGGTAATAGAAAAGAAGTAGAACAACGAAAATATGTGAAGGTACTTATTAAAGAAAATATTAAAAACATAATATGAGTGACTTATTTTGCTAACTGTATTTTTTGGGCTTGATGCATTGAGAGAGAATGACGTAGAGTGAAAAAAAATACACAGTTTGCAAAAAAAGTCAATTTCTGAAACGGGCTGTACGACCATTTTAGTATGGTAGTTAACAAAGTTGACAATTTCAATATGCGAAGATGATGCATATGGACGACGTTGATTTACGAGCAATGGTATTTATATCACAAATAGTGTCTATTACAATTTCAAAGATATGCGACGCAACATCGTGACATTTTCAAAGATATGCGACGCGGCATCAGACGACATCTAAGTAAAATGAAAATCCTATCTTTACCTCTCTTCATTTTAAATGTCAATAATGAAACAGAGATGATGAGGAATTAGGAAAGTTACGGTAATTATTACATATGATTCTAATACTTCCTTCGTCCGTTTTTAAGTACTCTCTGTCCATCACAATTTGTTGTGCCTATTTCCTTTTTGGGACCTCTCAATAAATTATCTATATTTCATAATCTATAATATTTTTTATGATTTTGAAATCTTTGTTTAACAAAATTAATTGAGATCTATCAAACAAGATCGATATTAAATATAAAAAGCCTCATAGATTAAAAGATATGGACAATTTTTGAGAGTCCAAAAAAGGAAACAGGCACAACAAATTGGGATGGATGGGAGTATGTTGTTTTTACTAAAAATATATCGTCTTTACACCTTTCACATCAACTTCTACCTCTATTATACACTTTTCACATCAATTTTGACTTCAACTTTTCAAAATTATCCTCTACTTTTACCCATTAACTTTACTCACTAAATTATCAAAAAGGGAAAAATAATAATTGAACAAATTTTTGCCCATTAACTCTCGGTGGTAAAATATTTGCCCCATAAGTTAGTTACTAATACATACATTTATGAGCATATGATGATCAGTACAAACGTGCCTAACACAAGTCAATACTGCGACAACATGCATCAATATTTCTTGTCAAGCACATCCGGCAATGATGAAGGGGTATTTTCTTGTTAAGGGTTCTTGTTTCCTAGCTT
The DNA here is from genome assembly GCA_036023075.1 of Gaultheria prostrata. NCBI lineage: Eukaryota > Viridiplantae > Streptophyta > Magnoliopsida > Ericales > Ericaceae > Gaultheria > Gaultheria prostrata. Next base: position 12,343 of record JAXBDA010008262.1, on the reverse strand, counting down.
AGATCGCACATCCGATGAAGGGGTATCTTCTTGTTTCATCGGAGTAAGGTGCACTCGAACGTCCAACAGGCAGTCTCACGAACGGCATGAGCACGTAGAAGTCGTAATTGTAAACTCCAGCGGGCTTAGAAGGCAGTGCAAAGGAAGCTGAGGCCTTGTTAGGGAGCGCAACAAGGGATACTTGAGCAGTGCACTAAAAAATTAATTCAGCACCAAATTAGCCTTTGATTTTCTGCATCCACGACAAATCCCATAAGGCAACCAAAAAATGAAACAAGAGCAACTGCATTCTAGTTTCCTCGCTCAGATTCCAGAGCGCTCGTGGAAGAAATAGAAATAAATGTCAGCTATTCTCAGCTGCACTAACTTCAAACTCAGATAAACATATACACTCTGTGTCACAAAATGATTAGCCAAAATGATTAGCCTTCCGGCTATTCGTGATTTTTTGTACAGTAAAGGATCAAAATGAATGCCATTTGGTTAGATAGAATGAACTCCACCGACCATGACTACTACAGGCAACCGAGTTGAACTCCACTGGCCATGACTATACTACAGGCAACCGAGTTGATGAATTCTTTCTCGTACAATTTTATGTAAAACAGATCCCAATTTCAGGTGAATGCATCTATTACGTTACCATTCGTAACAATTCCTTCGTGCCCCCACCCTATCTCCAATTAGAAGCTCGTCAGGTATCATTCCTCCACCTCTGTTCGCTGCAATAGGAGAGGGATTCACTTCAGCTTTATGCACTCTACTCACACTGGAAAACGATATCTAGCATAGAAAACATCCCTACTGTGAAAATTGCACAATTGCACCACATTCATGTTCATAAACAATATCTAGCATAGAAAACATCCATATTGTGAAAATTGCACAATTGCACCACATACATGTTTATCCTACAACAATTCCCATAATTTAGCCTCAGAAAAAAAAAAGAAGAAGCAAAATCATTAAAAAATAATCAGAGACTTTTTAACAGCATAGACAAAATGCCAGGCTTACCTTTCGTTTGCTAACATAAGGCTGTATCTCGATCAATGTCTCTGACTGAGTTTCACCCTTTTGGGAGTTTTTGTTCTCCACCTGAAATTCTTTTCTAGATTCCTTTCTGCTACCTGATTGCCAAACTCGGCCAAAATTAGGGAGCCAGTTAACATCAAAATTGTCGGTGGCAATCTCTCCTCGCTTCTCCATCTCCAGCTCGATCTTTCTCTTCTCAGCTCAGGCCGCTCCCACTCGTTTTGGATTCAGTTTATGGGACTTCCCTCTTTTTGAGAGAGGCAGCAAGATTACTTGATCCTAGTCCTTGTTTACTTTTACGGTTTTGTAGATTTTCTTCATTTACATCAAACCAAGGAGGTGGTGCCCCAGAATGTACATTTCCTTTAGCATCTTGAACTATCACAGAGATCTGAGTGAGATGATGAAAACCTGCAGAGTTGTTTAATGGGAGCAAAATCAAAGATGATCACATGTGAAGAGACGCCGCATCTGTCTTACTTCTGGAATAAAGAAACCATAAACCTACACAATTTTATAGCATACGATGTCCACAATTCCACTTCAAAAATGAAGCACCGAACAATATATATGCTCAGATTTCAAGGATGATTAGATTTCATTGAGGAAAAAGGTTCCACAAAAAAAAAAAAAAACAGAGAGAGAGAGAGATGTAGTAGTGGTTAAGAGGGTATACCCTGAGAACTGCTCTCTCGATTAACCATTCTTTCATCTGGATGTGCCTGGTACATTTGAATCAAGATCATCAAATGTTGGCCAATAGTTTCATAACACTTAATGAGAAGTATCAAAAAAGCTGGCTCAAAGCCCATGGTGAGGTAATAATAAACCACAAAAAACAAATATTTTGAATCTATAAAGAAGCAGTATCAGCAAAAAGTAGAAGACCCGAGGTCTTAGATGTTACGACGAAGACCCGAGGTCTTAGATGTTACGACAGGACATGAAAACACTAACGCAAAACACCATCTTCCTAATAATTATGCCTCCAACTTGAATCTAAGTCTGCCAATAGCTACACGGATAACCATTAGAGCTATGACAGCAGGATTAACAAGTCAGATTGTGTTGTCCAACAACTTATTTGATCCGCCACAAACAATATTATCAACTATTAGGTTGTCGATTGATTTGCAAACAATATTACGCAAAAAAAGGTACATAATACAATCAATACAATAGCCTGGTGAACATTTCCCAGCTAAACGGGGCCATGATGTTCTTCGTCACCTCAGGTAATACCATGAAAACAATTTAAAGAAAGAGGGTGTAACAAAAGGGTAGCAAACAGATCATGCTAAAAAACTAACATCCCAATGTTCGATATTCCAAGCATGTAAAGTTGTAAACAACAAGTAACGAAATGAAACGGCAATAAATCTTCAACTTAAACCAAAAAAATTCCATAAACAGGCCTTCCCCAAATCTGAAGTTACCGATGCACTATTTCTTGTTTTAGCAGAATTCAATGTTCTCGAATCTGAAGTAGTTAAATCAGTTCCGTTTTAATATGTCATGCCTGTGGTAGGACACACTGGTTTTGTTGAGGGCCACACTTCTCTTTTCCCTCTTTTCTCAAGCATTGAATTGGGAGTTGATACCAATGGTGGCAAATTACTATTCTTTTATCCAAATGCAATTATAGCAGCAGTAGTAGTCCGCCTCTTATGCGGTGACGATAGGGTGTAAGTGAAGGGCGGAGGGAAATTCGAAGCTTATTTTCTTTTCCCATACCTAGTTCCACTTCCACTCCATAAGTGAAAGCAAACACATACCAGATTTTGGAATATGTGTCATATTTAACCCCGAGCCCACGACAGGTGCTTCTAGCCCAGTGGTCGAGTAGGCCCTTCTATAGGGGTGAGGTTGTGGGTTCGACTACTATGGATAGGATGTCAACCTTTGTGGTTTGCTAACTTCTAACACCTAACACTGACACTCTCCTAAAATATGGCAAAAAAAAAAAAAAAGAAAATCCCGAGCCCTCGTAAATGAGGAGAAATTTAGAAAGGCAGTTATTGTGGCACAAAAAAAATGCAAGACCAAATATGATTACCCATACCAAAAAATAAAATAAAACAAGTCTCTCAGAGTTCCTGCAACTTTCTAATCTTAAATAAACAACAGGAAACTAACTAATTTATTTACTCCTTTTTCTCTTTCATGTATTCCTTTGAGTGCTTTCAACTTACATATTTTTTTCTTATAAAAGTCCATCGGCCTCTAGTCTGTCACTCTCCTACTGTTAAAAGTGTTAAGCTTTGGGACCTATTTCTCAGTGTTCATATCGGTTTCCATGCATCACCATGTTTTGCCACATTCAGGGTACAAGTAATCCTATAATCCAAGCATAGATAATGGAAATTTACCCATACTAAACATATTCAGATTCCCAATAAGGAATGCCACTTTGGTAATTACAAGGACACGCATACTGACCCCTCCATTACCAGTGTAGACATTGCCTGGGCAATCGCCACCGTTAGAAAGAAAAGACTGTCGGCAATCCATGTAACCTGAGTCACACAACATAAGGAAAATAACAAAATTAGCATTGACATTCTTACCAACATTACCATACATCATTACATATCCTCTCTAGTTTTAAAACAGATAAAAACCACATTGAAGCATCTCAAGTAGTCAGATTATACCTGTTAAATGCTTCAAGCCCCATGGATTTGAATGAAATTGTGTCCTCGCTGGCAAATATGAACTAGCATCATGCACATGATGGCCAACCTCCGTGACTTCAGATAATACTGAATGGGAAACCTGGCATCTCTCATTCGTGTAACTTTGTAAAGGCATAACACTATTGGGAAAACTTGATCCAAGAAAGTGATTAGAATTTTTCTCAAAACTATTTATACATTCAGAGATCAGTTCATTGTGGATATCATTTGAAGGTCCAATTAAAAGTCCGTGCGATCGATCACGAGCAGCTTCACTTTTAACAGATGTGCACTTCTTGTCCCACTACAAATACAAAGAGATCATAAATAATGATTATTTCAACGAATTGACAGGGATGAAGTGGACAAAAGTTGAAAACCTTTCGATTAACCATTGTTTCATCTGGATGTGTCTGGTACATCTGCAAGATCATCAAATGTTGGCCAATAGTTTCATAATACTTAATGAGAAGTATTAAAAAAGCTCAAAGCCCATGATGAAGGTGATAATAAACCATGAAAAACAAATATTTTGAATCTATAAAGAAGCAGCATCAGCAAAAAGTAAAAGACCAGAGGTCTTAGATGTTACGACAGGACAGGAAAACACTAACACAAAACACCATCTTCTTAATAATTATGCATCCAACTTGAATCTAATTCAGCCAATAAGCTATACATATAACCATTAGAGCTATGACAGTAGGATTAACAAGTCAGATTATGCTAGAACGCCCAACATCTTTTTTGATCCTCCACAAACAAGTCTTGCAATGAAGGATTCAGATAAAGTTGTAAACAACAAGCAACCAAATGAAATGGCAATAAATCTTTAACTTAAACCCAAAAAAATTCCATAACAGACCTTCCCCAAATCTGAAGCTACGAAGATGCACTATTTCTCGTTTTAGCAGAATTCAATATTCTCGAATCTGAAGTAGTTAAGATCAGTTCCGTTTTAATATAACACACCTGAGGTAGGACACACTGGTTTTGCCGGGGGCCGCGCTTCTCTTTTCCCTCTTTCTAAGGATAGAATCAGAAGTTGATACCAATGGTGGCAAATTACTACTTCATTTATCCAAATGCAATTATAGCAGCAGTAGGTGCACCTCTTATGTGGTGGAAACAAAAATCAGAGTGTGTTGTAATGCGTGGTTCCATTTTTCTTCTTTTGTCATTCCTAATCTATTACATGGGGAGGGGGAATGGGACTCGATCCTGGGATGTAGTGTGGGGCATCCAAGAGCTCTACCGCATGAGCTAGCCACCACTTGCAATGTGTGTGGTTCCATTGACACACCCCAAACTGCATCTGGATCATCATCATCAGCCCGGCAAAGAGGAGGTTGAGTATCAGGTTCTCTTTCTCTCCTCCCTCTCCCCCTCGTGAATCTCATTTCATTTATTCCTGCTCAAATTTTCCCGATTCATGTCGTCGAGACAAAGATGCTTAATTGTTTAAACTAAACAAAAGATTGCTAAAAATCACTTAATTCTTTCCAGAAGGGAAATAAAAGAATAGTTGAGTATGGCAACAAGAAAATTGTCGCAAGCTGACGAGTCCACAGCAAATACAAGCTTCTTTTTTTTTTTGTGGTTAAATGAGTATTCAATGTGTCTTCCATTTGGGAAGAAGGGGCTTTCTCAATGATAGAAGGACAAGGAGGAGAAAAATAGATTCAGTTAGGAGTTAACACGATGAGAAATTATCTTGCTGAGATGGATTCATAGACTTTACGAACTTGATCACAGGAGACAAGAGTCACTTTTGAAGGGATGAAACTCAATAATTACCAGAAAAGTGACTTGAAAATGTCCAAATAGCGTGTCCATGCCGTGTCCCCTCGAAAAATAATTTAATTCAAGGACACGCCACGTGGCGTATCCAATACATGTCCAGTGCTGGGCTCACGTGTCCAATACATGGACATGGCGACTTCTAGAAGTGTCGGTGCTTCATAGGCTGTGTTAAGAAAAAAAATAGGCTTAAAAAAAATGAAATGGTTTCAATTAGAGAAAATTGATGGGGATTGTCAAATCATGCAAAACACAAAATAACTACATGGAACAGGAACTCCCTTATGTCTCAAGCTTGTTATCTAAGAGGATAGAAAAAGCACAACATTATGTGCTTCAGACTTCAGTACTTCTTTCCCTTTTTAACTAACTAATCAAATCGTGTTGACATCCATAAGAACTCCATGAAACCAATTTATATCCAGCCTCCTAAAACATTGAGACCTAAAAATGTTACCTTTTCAGAAGGAATAGGGCTGCCAGGAAGGATTATGAGCCATAATCGAGCTCACAACGATGCAATTCTGGAGCTTTCATTGCCGCTCCAGACGAAGTTGAAGCAAGAGAATAGAACGACATTTGGATGTAGTACAGGAATGGGCGGCGACACGACGAAGTCGAAGCAGGGGGGGAGCTAAACGTAGAATTTGTCCTCGCACGGCGGAATGGGCGGCGACACGACGGCTTTGGGATCGGCGAATTGAACGACATTTGCTTGGATGCAGTAGAGGACGAAGATGAAGAAGAGAGGAGAATTATAGTCGGAGGAAAATGATTTTGATCCAGTGTGGGCCAATCTATTATCATAAAAAAAAATTCACTTAAATTGTTTTCGATTATGTATCATTTAATAATCAATTCACATGATTCTCAACATGGTTAATCATCTTGACAAGATCTATAACATGAATGAATAAGATCATATCAATAATCTTGTAATGAATCACAATTGAGCAATTACTCGATCTAGTTGGCATTGTTCTTGATAAAAGGGGTTGGATCGAATGTGATTATATTTATTTTCTTAAAAATAAATTCACACTAATCATCTCCGATCATGCACTAATAAGAATTAAATTTTGTATAATAATTAACAAATTTTATCTTATTGACAAGATCTAAATTTTGAACAATTTCGATCAAATTAATAATCTTGGAATAAATCTCGAGTGACAAATTAAGTTACTTACCCATATTGTTAAGCTTCAAACGATGTAGTTTTGGGTACATGACATAGGTTGAACCTGCGACGTAGTTTTGGGTACATGACATAGGTTCAACCTGTGTCATGTACCCAAAACGACATCGTTTTAATTTGTTGCTTTCCCATATTGGGAAGCTTCAAACGACGTAGTTTTTGGTACATGACATGCGTTGGACTTAGGTCATGTACTCAAAACGACGTCGTTTTGCATAAGATCTTATCAACCTGTGGCGTTAATTATTTGTATGTAATTTACTCCTCCACTAACAGGAGCCAAAAAACCATCACCTTCGCCATGGAATTGTCTCAAGTGCAATCGAATTCTATACAAGAAGATTTCTTGGAAATCAGGGCATTATTCTCGAAGTTTCTTGAAAAATGCGACGAATTCATTGAGAGCAATTGTGTAAAATGCGAGGAATTCATTGAGAGCAATAGGGAATTCTACCTTGAATTGGGTATTGAGGAAATGCATCTTGAAGAACCAGAGTTTCAGAATGAAGAAACTACAGAGGAGTTGTAGTTGGGGTTTGAGAAGGATACGAAGACAGAGCCCGACGATTCGGCAAATCTTGATTACCTTGGATCGTCCATTAAGAAAATGGGTTTCGAAGATCCAGAGATCAATAATAAAGATGAAAGAGATGATTTGATGATGGGTTTTGAGACAACTATGAAGGTGGAGCCCGGCGAATTGAAGGAAAATGGCGGGCATTTCTGTCATAGGGTTTCACCTTTTTTAATGGGTATCGAATTGCATTCAATTAGAGGTAAGGGGGCAGTTTCCATGGATGGGAATCCCAGGAATTCTTCAGAAAACGTGGGTTTTGCTAGGCAAGAGAATAATTCAACGTTTCTTGGTCATCGAAAAGAACACAACTTCAGGATCTCAAGGTCTTTCAATGTAACTTCAACCTCAAATCCGAAGTTTCATTCTGCAGCTTCCATCTCTGTTTCGACTTTGACGATTAGTAGCAGAGAAAAGGAAAGAAAAGGTGGAGAAGTTACAAGCACACCAACTGCTCGATCAATTGTCAATGAGATTGAGCCTTTGGTGGGAGTTAATAACAATGGAATGACTGATGGGCTGAAGTTATGGGGTGATTCAAAAGGACGAATTTAAGTAAATTGTTCATTAGAAGATATTAAGGATTCCAAGGAACAAATTTAGGAAAATTATTCGTTAGATGGTATTGTTAAGAATTCGAGAGTTGAGTTTGAGGATATGGCTTCAAGAAACAAAAATGGTGCAATAGCTAAATCTGGAACACAAATAGTGGAAGTCTATTGGCAGAGTGTAAGCAAACAGATGCCCCTTCTGAGGCTAGTATCACTCGCATGGCTTGTAGTTTCATTGGGAAGAAGAAAGCAGCGTGGTACTTGCTTATTAGCTATTGGCTCAAATTCTGG
>JAXBDA010008261.1:0-15275 GCA_036023075.1 Gaultheria prostrata | reverse complement strand
GGTCTTTTAGACAATAATTATACTACTATGATGGAAAAAATTATCACAGAAAACAGACCCTAGCAATACATTCAGGATGGTGTTCCCAACAGATCGGCCATCAAGTCCAATTGATGGACTACATTTTTCCCAGGGAAAAGAGGCTTTCCAGTTGACAGTTCTGCAAATATGCAACCAATGCTCCCTAATTTCAAATCAAAATCCCCAATTTCAAATCAACAAGGAACCCTAATTTTTGGTGGTTTGAACAAGTTCTAGGGAAATCAATCTGAGTCAAAATCCCCAATTTTAAATCAACAAGGAACCATAATCTGTGCACATTAGTGAAAGAATTAAATGTAGATTACTGGAGAGGGAAGTGAGAGAGAAATACCCGTGAGAGAGAAGAGATGGTGGTGGTAGTTGCGGGTTTGGGGTCTCGGTGGTGGTGAGGGTGGGTTAGGGGTTGCTCGCTAGTGGTGGTGCGACGAGAGTAGATTGTTTGAGATGAAGGAGGGAGAAGAGATTGTTTGAGATGAAGGAGGGAGAAGAGAGGATATCGTCGTGGTGGTGCGTCCGTGGTGGAGGGGTACCCGCGTCGAGAGGGGGAACTGAAGAGAGGATTCGATGTGTTTGAGAAGAGGAGAGGAGAGAGAGTGCATGTGCGTGTTTGAAATTGAAATTGTGGTCGCTGGGATTGAAGCTGGGAAGTGAAGTGGGCCCTACCCTTTCCACGTGGGATCGGGATGAAAGTCGGGATAAAGTTCATAGCAAAATTCCATCGTAATGCATCTTCTGTTGTTTTACTCTTTTTTTCTTTTTCTTTTTCATGTTTTCCCACCTTAACACGCGTTGGTTGATTGGTTCTTCTAGAGAAATGCTGTTCTCGTTAGACGCTAGTGTGAATTATTGCACGGAGTTATAAATTTAGTATCAACGTGTGGTCGATCAGGAGGCTCCCCGGAGCACCTCATCACACCTTGTTGCAAAAGTCTATCCATAAATAAAATGTTGTTTGTCGTAACAATGCTTCATGAGTACTAAATAACCTTATAACTGGTTAAGTCAAGGGAAAAAAAGAAAGAATGAAAAGGATCCCTTTGTCATCTCTTTCATAAAACACACGTTATTTGATAATGCAAGCAGCCCCTGAGTTCCAAACTTGTTTCCAAACCGTGTGCACAAATTTATTTTGTCCTGCATACTTTTCTAGTCTTTTCTGTAAAGTTATTTGAAATTTTGATGTAAGATCTTTCGTTTTGCGCGCATGTCAACTAGTTTAAAATATATAGTTAACTAAGAAACAAAACGACGGAAATTGATTGGTTAATTTACATCCAAAAACATACAAAATCATAGAAAATAATTTGCTAAAAATTTAGCACTAAAGACGAAAAAACACGGATAAAAGTCAAAATTTTCGGAGATAGATTTTCTGAGTTGGAAAAAGAACAAAGCACTATCTTGCTTGGGCTTGAAACTTCGTAAACCAAATTTGTAAATTTAAGTAATGAGTTGGTGGCGGGTCCAACTCATGCATGCCCATAATTAGTACTCCCTCCGTACGGATTTGTTAGTCCATTTTGTGGATTCCAATTTTTTTTCCATTACTTTTTTTCCACTACTTTTTGTGTACTTTTTCCATACTTTACTCTTTAACTTTTAGAAATTGACAAACATTTTCGGACTTGAAAAAGTATGTTTGTGGACCAACAAATCCAGACGGAGGGAGTAGTAGATTCAAAAAAAACTTTTTGGTGGTACCTTGGGCGACTTTAGACTCAATGTGGCATGCTATTAGGGCCATAGGCGGCTCCACCCTTATCAAAGGGTAGTCACTTGAACACCCTCAAGAAAAAAATTTGTTTAAAAACACATGTAGAAATTTTAATTTTAGTTTAATATAGCCATTGTTGAACACCCTACTTACAAATATTTGCACACCCTACTCAAAAATATTTGAACACTTAGCTCAACAAATCAACCCACAAATCAATTTTATGTAAACAACCAACTAAAGTATAAATCTTCTCGTAGATGGTCAATGTGTACTTTAAAGCCTTTTATATTTTCTATTGTATGTGATAAATTTATATCGGGTTTTGTTTGAATATTTATGCTATGAACACTCACTAATCCTGGTAATTCCAGTTCAAAATGAACACTCTTTACGACAAAAATTAGAAAAATCAAGAAAGAAAAAAATATTTATTGTATTGATATCGTCCTATGACTTCTCTCTGAGCAATAATCAACTTTCTCTATACAAAAATAATTATCGAACCTATTGGGCACACAAATTTCTACAATAAATATTGGTGTATTTATGCGCCAATTTAATTTTACTTAACCCAATAACATAGAATTCGCCAAGAAAATTTGTGACATCTTATGTATTTTCATAATATTTGGCCTCATTATTCACACTAATATATGAAAATTTTGTATGTATATACTAGTTAGTAGAGTTAAGGTAATATTGAACACCCTGTCTACAATTTCTGAAGCCGCCACTGAATTTTAGGGCCACAAAAATCATGAATATATCTAGAAAGTTTGCCAGCTTGAAGCTCAATGCAGAGACTTGTCTACTTACGTTAACTCGTTTGAATCTTTAGTCCTTGAAGCTCAAGGCAGAGACTTGTCTACTTACGTTAACTCGTTTGAATCTTTAGTCTTCCACTGCTGGGGATTCCATTCCGTATCGAGCAAGGTAAGGTATTCAGAAAAGATATCCGGAAAGTCAGAGACGGAAGGCTGAAGGTGCTATGGGGGGTCTTGGCCTCCCCCCCCCCCCTGAATTCCCACCAATTATCTTAGGTAATTTTTTTTTTTTTTATATTACTATAGGTGGGCCTCCCCTCCCTCCAATAAAAAATAAAGGTTTCTGAAATATAGGCTATAACTTAACTTATTAGTAAAACTCACGTTTTGAGGTTCTATCTTGAGGTTCTATGCTCTAGTTGAGGTTCTATCTTGGTGTTTCCTCTCGAAGTTTAGGTTTATACATTCTATTTTCCCCATAATTTATCTTCTACTTGTTGATAAAAAAAGAGACATAGACTTTGTGTTTTGTTATGGGCATTATTTGGACATTTCAAAGTATAGATTATTAAACTTTGAAATTTTAAAATCTCATTTTCATCCGGCCCCCTCGTAGATGAAATCCTAGTTCCGTCCCTGCCGAAAGTGAAATCAGTAGTAGTTGATATTTATCTGAAGTCTAAACTAATAATTTTACTTTTGGGGTACACTTTCGAGATACTTAGCATTTTCCTTCTATATCAACTCAAACTCTACACGTCAATGAGCGGGAATCGTCGAGATATTTGGGAAGAGAATGTGCTTTTTTGAGGCCGCCCTTTGACCAATTAGGTCTAGCATTGAATAAACTGCTTATTCTCCTTGTTAATGTTTGAAATTGAATAAGACCGGACTAATTCTTGTCCATGGTTCACTAATGTATCACATGATTAATAAAAGCACCGAAGAATCGGGTAAACACATGCACTTCCTTTACGTGCAAGCATTTCCCAATCGACCTTCTGTCACCTTTTAAAAAGCAAGATTGGTTGAAATACCATCATTAACTGGTGAGTGGTTTCTTCATATAGAGTATACAATTGTAACTTCTTTGTTAACCCACATCACACATGTGGTAGGTCTCATCAAATTTTTTAGTATTTGGATACTTCTAATTTGACCTGATTTTGTCATGTAAGAATTTATGTATAGAAAGTGCTAGTACGGGACACTCTACTTTGACTCGTTCATGTAGTTTGCACACTTTTTGTATTGTCTCTTAATGAATCAAGATCCTCGTGTGTGATGGTTTCTCGTGCGATTCCTCATGTGACACTTAACGAGATTTATCACGGTTTTAATTCATGATCTGAATCGTCTATGAAAAAATCAAGTTGATCAGTGATCATTCAAGCTAGGTTGAATAGGTTTTGTCATAATTAAATTAATGCACAATCAGACTCTGACCGTTTACTTTACTTTTGACAAATAGGTTTTGTTCAATTGAATATCGATGTCCAATGAAACTGGTTTTTTATAATGACTTTAAACACATCAATACTTACAAAATGAACTGTTTGGATCGTCAATTAAATAACCCACTCGGAAACCGTTGTTTAATTTTTGCCAACGTTCATGGGCTTGGATCGATATTTGTTTGTACCAACTAGGGCTGTCCAGCGGATCATCCGATCCGCCAATCTGAACCGATCCGAACCATCCGTTGATCCATCCGAGGTATGCACGGATGGGTTGCGGATCCTAAAAACCCAAATCCGTTTTGACCGGATCGGATCGGATCCGCTCGATCCGCTCTATCTGCGCAATAATCCTTCTTTAATCTATCAAATCCGCCCGATCCGATCCGATCCGTAACGATCCGATCCATCCGTATGTCACCTACGGATCGGTTCCGGATCTTAAAAACCACAATCTGCTTTGAGCGGATCGGATCCGGATCCGATCCATCCGGATCCGATCAATCTGGATCCGATCCATGGACACCCCTAGTACCAACAGGTTTGGTTGCCGAAGTGAGCTATTAACATGTCAATTTTTTTTGGTCATTTGTCATTCCCAATCTATTACATGGGGGAGGGGGACTCGATCCCGGGATGCAATATGGGGCGTTCAAGAGCTCTACCGTATGAGCTAGCCACCACTTGCTATTAACATGTCATATTACTCGAGGAAAACATGCAGAATCAAGGCGACGAGTTAAATACAACGCCTTCAATGAGCAACTACAAGCGGCCGGAAGTAAGTCAATTCACTTGCACTCAATTCTCAAAAGTTCGTTCACCGCGAAAGGACATTTATTTTTGGATAAAACAATAAAATACACTAATGCAAAAAAATTTAAATTTATTCATACAATTTAAAGACCTCAATTAGTATTTTAATTTGATGCGAAGATTTTGAAAATTTATGCACAAAAAACTTTATTTTTTATTTCGTAAACTAAATTTTTGTGGGACGGCGAGAGCATATTGTTGGAACAGAGGCAGTCTATAAAGTAGTGGAATGAAACGGGCCACGGATGACATGGGCTGGTCCAAGACTGGGGTGGGCCCATGGATCTCCTAGAGCCCCACCAATCCAACTTAACGCCAAACCCAATAGGCCTTCAACTGAGGTATCTAAGACTCAGACTGGATCAAGAAACGTGAGGCCCGGCCACTCTTGACCAAATTATGCCCTTTAGTTTTTTTATGCAAAGGATTAGTCCAGTTTATTATTGGTGGGTTTGCTCTAGGGATGGGCATGTGGAGGGTAGGGGGTGGATACCATTACCTCCATCCCCAATCGCCACCGGGGATTTCTTTTTAACCTTCATCCATGCCCCAATGCGGAGAACGAGGATCCCCACGGGGAATCGGGGATCCAAAAGTTCACTCAAATTATTCGAGTGAATACCAAAGAAGTTGTATTATAATCCAAAGCTAATGACAAACGTGGTTCCCAAAAATAATTAAAACGTACAAGTCACTCAAAAGTGCTACAGCTGTTCTTGTTCTTTTTCTTTTTTTTCTTTTTTATTTCTGGATAGATTAAAATTTCACTCAAAAGCGCCACATAAAACAGAAGTAAAAGAGAAAATCTTCCTTCTACAACCAAGCAACAGGACTCAAACCTAACGGCTGTGGAAGAGTTAGAGATGGGGTCACCCTAACTTTTACAAGTTATAACTTATAAACTTATCCGAGAAAAAAAATAATTTATAAACTTATACTAATATAATATACCAATATATGTGAACAGGGATGTAGGGAGGGCGGGAAGGGGAGGGGAATTGAGAGGGGCGGGAATCGGAGAGGGGACTGACTATACCATCCCCTACTCGATCCCCGAAAATTATTTTAAAAAAATTCTCATACCCTACCCGATCCCCGAATTCCCTACCCATTCGGGGAGGGGACGGGTTAGATTGGAGTGGGTCGGCCGAGATGGTCATTCCAAGTTTGCTCACCCATGATTAATCAAGATTAAATTCTTAGGTTTTAACCGCAATAAAGTAATTTTCATGAATTCTTTAGATCCAGTGTGAATGTCTAACCTTTGACCGAATCGAAGAATAAATTAGTCAAGGGTACACGTAAAATCCCGTTTGAGTGTGTTTATTTGCTTGTTCAAATAGACAGAGGTTTTTTTTTTTTGAACCATAAACATAGAACCATAAAAATAGACAGAGTTGACTGCGATGGATTATGTGTGTCCCTTGCTTGCCGATTCATAATTTCATATGCCTCCAAATCTTGAAATGCCGTACGTGGGTCTCTGTGGTCCTGTCCTGTGAATCCTTTTTTTGTTTTTTGTTTTGGGTTCATGGCAGTTAGGGCTGTTCATTCAATCCGGATCCGACCACCCGACCCGAGAAAAACACAAATCCGATCCGCCCAATGAGGTAATTTGGTCGGGTTCGGGTCTTTTTATCTGGAAATTCCTGTTCTTCGGTCGGGTTACGGATGGTGTACAATGAAATCGGGTGAACCCGACCCATCCGAAAACTCAGAAAGCGCTGATTTTTTTTCCTCTTTACCTCGTTTTCTCTTCCCTTCCCAGGCTTCCCTCAACCAAAACCTAATTTTTTCGGCGCCTCACCTCTCAGACTCGACTCTCTCATCTCTCTCTCTCTCTCTCTCTTGAATGGGCGCTGGGACGATGGCGGATGATGGGCTCTCGTACGATCGATCTTCTGCAGTTCCTCACTCGGTAGTTGCCAGTCGGTGTGTAATCAAGTCTTAGTTTTTGTTTGTTTTTTGATCAGATCAAGTCTTTTTTGGATCATCTATCTTTGTAAACGATTGTGGAGAAGTTAATGACTGAGAAGTGAGAAGGAATGTGAAGAAAATGGTTTGTCTCAGACTCTCAGTAGTCGATTCTCTCTCGGAAACGGGTGGGTGTTGTGCACCCCTCGGCCTTCCGATTGTGTTTTGAACGGTCCGGATGTGTTTTGATTTTTTACCGATAAAAGTAAATCAAAATTAAATTAAAATCGCCGAATGCATCCAGGCCGTCCAAAACATGATCGGACGGCCGAGGAGTGCATAGCACCTAGGTGCACAGCACCCACCCAAGTCCGCGGCCCGACCAATCCGGCCGATCCAAACCGACCAACCCGACCACCATTTCGGTCGAAACCGACGCCATATTCGGTCGGAGTCAGGCCTGGTTATGGGAAATCCGAACATTGGTCGATCGGGTCAAATCCAATCCGAACCCGAGAAAAACCGACCGATGTGCAACCGTAATGACAGTAATTGTAATTGCTTGCCGACTCATAGTTTGTTGGAATCAAAATTAGCCTTGAGAAAGAACCGAAACAACGTGTCGTAACGGAACTGCAAGAGAATCTGGTTCTAATTAAAGAGATCCGTCCTCGAAAATTTACTCATCGTGTCCTTATCATCTTCTTTTGTTGTGGAAAAATGGCAAACTCTACTTTGTGATTCTTTCGGTATAACTTTTGACTCCTTTCCCACTGTTCATCTCCACAATCAACGATTTAGACTCGTAGATGAACTCTTTCAAGTAAGAATTAAATCTTGTCGGTAAATATACATTCTCCATCCAGGGTTGGGCCAAGGGTTTCGAGTGTCCTAGGCCTAATCTAAAAATTGTGCCCTAAGACACTTACATAATTTTTTTTTTCCAATAACAATCACAATACAAAAAACCAAAATAACATTCTACTAATCATTATATAATAACAAAAAAATCAAAATACAAAGTCTCCAAATACATATAACGCATGAGTATCACTTGAATATTACTTGTGTTGCAATTTTAGAAGCAAAAGTACCAATTAAAATCACATTGGGCTTTTTGTGTTAGAAAAGATCTTTACTCAAGCCCACTACTAAAAATCCTTCGAGTGCTCCTATTTTTGAGATTTTTTTGAAGGCCCCCAGGCCTAGGGAGTTGCACGGTCCTCTCCATCTAACTGTTGATTGTCAAGATGGACGGCTCAAATGGGTTGGCCTGCCATCCTTGTGGACACTAGAGAGAGCCACTAAACCTTGCCTTAAGTCCGAACTAATTGGGTTGGCTACATAAATTCGAATGTATTTTTTATTGAGCTCTATTAAGGACATTTTTTTTCCCCAACAAAGAAAACATTTTGATTTCATGGGCCATTGATAATGTAGAAAGCTTTATTTTTTTCTACGTGATATCCAGGAAAACACCCTACCATAAGTTAAATTTATGTCAGATTATAAGGATCTAACGATATATTTTTACTATTACTTAAACTGAACACAACCTTCCTCTTTTGTTCTGACATAGAACTTGATGCATGAAACATGACATCCAAGACATCTGCATCAAATAAAAAAGACAGCGTGAAAATTACTTCCCATATTTTTTAGGTGTATTCAGAGCCGTGTTCTAAAAGAAAATCTAGAAGACCGAGTACTCGCCGCCTAGGCTCTAGAAGGCACCTCGCCAAATACTCGACCCTGGAAATTAGAAGGCGTCAGTCCACCCTGGGACAAGATTTTAAATATCGATATCGGGATACGTAACAGTATCGGTGATATGACCAAATATCGGCCTGTATCAGACCATATATCGGTCAATAACTGCATCGGTCCCTTGAAAAACCGATATGTATCGACCGATATTTAAACAATGGCGGGGCCATATAGGGGTTGGGTGGGGCCAAGGCCACCCGCCACCTTTGGCTTTTTTTATTTTTTTATTTTGCATTTTTTTTTTAACAAAACAAATCCTATTCTATTAGTACTAATTTAAGAGAAAGGGAATTGAGTTGGTGGGGTTTGAACCCTCACCTAGTGCAAAGAGTACGTATAGTGCGTCCATCACTTGACTGCCACTCAATTAACCACATGTTTTAATGGAATAACACTCTCATAGTCACTTTAAAAAAAAAATTAACAAAAAAAACTACGTTTTTGGATTATACTAGTTAGAACATTTTTGTAGCATACTTAATTAAATTCTGAATTTTATTATAAATATGTTTAAATCAATACTATATATATTTTTGTCAATTTGTTTCTCCTCTTACTTCGGCCCCCTCCCAAAGAGAAATTCTGTCTCCGCCATTGTATTTAAATCCTTGTCTGAAAGTGTCTAGCGAGTTTTAGAACCTTGCTTCATAGGCAAATCAATCGATCTGAAAATTAATTGGAAAACAAGCGAAAGTCATGAATGTGTACAAATGACATTTTGTACGTTTGCGGAAGAGGAGAAAAAGTTTTGCAAGAAACCTCTTGGTGTCAACATCATCCTTCAAGGGTTGGCAGAGTATCACTGGCGACTCCACACTAGGGGTTAGTCGATCCCACGGAAAAAAAAAAATACTACTAATTGTATTAATTTTTTTAAAATATCCATGGATGATGTGAGAACCCATTTTCTATGGGGCAAGTCCCACATCGGGATATTGGAAGAAAGTCATGTGGTTTAAGAGTAAAGGCTCACCGGTTATTGTTAATTTGAGGTTAACCTTTTGAGTCATGTGATTAGGCTAAGAATTAGCAGGTCAGCTGGGGCGTGTGGTTACAGATGAACGTAACCCCTAAATTTTGTGGTGACATGCACCATTAGATAACTCCTAAAAGTTCATAAAAGTTGTTTTCTTTGTGTGGTTTGTTTGAATCATTGTCACTCATTTTTTTTTGTTTTTTTTTTATAAGGATAGGATGATCTGTCTTGCTAGGTTAAGCTTTAAATGTGATTTTTGTTTTTTTTTTTTGAACTGCAAATGTGATTTTTGTTGGAACAAGATTTTTAGTTTCCATTGCTATGATGTTTTTCTTTAATTTATGATTGATAAAGGTAGTTGATGTTTATGAATGATCACACACTTCCAAACTCCTAGAGTCACCACTACAGAGTATCAATAATTTTTTTCAGATCGAGCAAGTGTATCTGTCGATACCAAATTCATTTTATCTCAATTATTTTTTTGGGTTGATACACGATTAATTAGAAAGTTGAATAGGACAAGTCGTCCCATGGGTACCAAACTCATCTTATCTGAATCATTTTTGTCTTCATATTTTCTAAGGGTTGAATTACAGCTTCATTATCAACACTCTTAAACATGTTCTTCTCAATAAACGTGAATTTAGTACTTTCACATTGAACAAATGTTACAAAATGCTAGACTATCCTTATTTGTTTACTATATATTGGACTATCATAATTGGGCTAGGCTTGTTTTGTTCTGTTAGGGCTATAACAATTTGATTCAAATTTAGTTGAAAAATATTTATTTTAACCTCGCACCAGTAATTCAACGTTGACAATGCTAAAGAAAAATTAATTTGTATCTAAATCTTTTTTTTGTCCGTGCATTTTTTCAACTCAGCGAGGTCGGTTGACCTCGCTGGTGCAATGGTAGAGGCTTGTAGTACATCTTTAGTTTTCCGTCGCGATTTAATACGATCTTATCCAGACTGCAGTAATTGATTTTTTTTTTGTTGTATTTATGTATCTGTGTATACTTCATCTATTTCCCCATAATAAGAGTAAAAAAACCAAATAGTAATAAAATAATATTTCATTTTTTACTTTCTTTGTTTTTATAGTGAAAATTACAAAGGTGAATGGCTACCCGATTAATTTTCAACCCTGACATCTATCTCTCCGATTTTCCCTGCTCCGACTCCGCCTTGACATGGAACGAGGAGGGAATCAGCCGGAGACTAAAATTCGACTCCAACCCTCCCCATTGCCAACTACCATGGATGGACTTGCTCTTAGAAACCTATAAATTCAAATCAATAAATAAATCTGAATATCAGTAGCCATATATAGAAAGTCTGCGACTTGGTGTTGGACTGCGTAATTAGTGGGTCGACATGCACTTACTTTTCTTAGGAAAGTAACGCATGCACGACAGACGGGTCCGATAACCACGTTTGGAAATTGTTGATTGGATGCTTGGTTAAAAGTTAGGAGTATATGGTAATTTATCATTGTCTTACCTTAGCGTGTTGTACAGGAAAAGTTCTTTTCAAAATGATTATTGGCCCTTTGTATACATTCCATTGGATAATTGACGGCACGCGGACACCACTTTGTGATGTTATACTTACCAAAAAGTGTATTGCAGACATCACATTGTGGTAAATATGACATCACTTTACGATAGAACCGATACATTTCAACCAATAGGAGGGAGGGTTTTGTTAACTCTCTTTTAAGGAGGGTCAACAAAATTGCACTCCACCGTGGTATGCACGACAGCGTGCATGAAAAAATGAAGTTGTTTTGTAATACGCCCAAGGCCGACCCTGATATTTGGGTTGCCTAAGCCCGATTTCAAGTTTGGTTGCCCACATACTATTAAGTTATAAAAAAAGGAACGACCTATAAGTAAAAAAAAATCAACATTACATTATGTTTTTACCTTGAACTACATCAAAAACACAAAATCAAATATAACCTGGTTTTATTGCTTTGTGATTATCACGATCAGATTTGAAGAAAACAATTTCTCCTTGCATTCTTGAGGAAAATTATTTAATTAAGTCGTCTTACTTTAACTTCTACATGTACTCATTAATTGAGATCATATGTTGTCCACTTAATTTCTCGTGTGACATGGTAGTCCGAAGATAAGTTTTTATGGACTTCAACTAAAAAAACCTTCTCTCTACCCAAGCATTTGTATGAGTACATTTAATTGAATTTGCTAACTAACAGTATACCGTTTGAAAAACACCATCTTCCCATTAAGACCTTATAATCCAACAATGAAGGAACACATCTGAATGAAATTTGAACTAGAAACTTAAAAAAACTAATTTTCGAAAAATTAGAGAAGTACAAATCCTTTTTAGCAAAAAAATCATAATAAGATTTAAAATAAGTGAGTAATATTTATCAATATAGACATTTTAATGTCTAAATCATTTTTTTATTTGCTAAATTAAATACTACTCTCTCCGTCCATTTTATAGTGTAGACATTTCCATTTTGGGTTGTCCCTTAATAAATGTGTGTTTTGAAAAGTTAGTGGGTACATTTCCTATTTTGCCCTTAAAAGTAGATTCATTTTTGTAAAGTTAGTGGGTATTATTATATTGATAAGGGTAGTAGTGGAAAGTAGATGTAAAAGTTGATGTGAGAAAAAATAAGTTGGAATTACGAGATAACACACTTAAAAAATGACGGAGGGAGCAGTAGAAATCACATGAAATGTTCTACAGGAAGAAAAAAAGGAGAAGTAGCGTTTCATGACTCGAACCTGGAGCAAATTCTGTGCTAAGGGAGACCCCTTCCGCTTGACCCAACTCAACTGCCTTCTTTTTGCTTATAACTTTTACATTTGTTATATACTTAATGGATAATTTTTGTTTTTTGGTTGCCCGTGGTGGGGGTTGCCCAAGCCCGGGAGCTTGTTGGGCTCACCCCAGGGCCGGCCCTGAATTTATACGCCCTTATCGATCTAGCTATAAAATTGATATTGAATGCGAAAATTTTTATGAATAAAGAGAACTTTGTACATAAGAGAGAGTTTTAGGAGTTTTATTTTATCGACAAGAAAAAATTCCATTGATGAATATTAAGAGTTGAGGTGGATTATTGTGTGATTTCTTTTTCATGAAAATGGGAGTGTGTTCTTTGTTGTACACATGCAGTAACCAGTATATAACACACATTACTTGACACGATTAATAATATCTTCTTCTTTTTTATGACCAGATGTCTGTGTCAGCTTGTGTACATTTCTCATAAAATACTCCCTCTGTCCCATTTTGATAGTTCAGTTCGGTCTCCAATGCGTATCTTGACTAATTCCGAGACTCTGGAGGCAACGATTGTGCATAAGCCCTAATGACACCAAAAGTTTTCTAGCAAGAAGAATCAACCTGAGACATTAGGTGGGAGCAAACATCTGAGTTCAAAGACAAGACTTCTTTGTCAACCCCTCGAGATTCCCTTGGAATAGACTTGTTGCAAAGGGCTCTTCAACTTGTCCCATGTGCCATCAAAGTATTTGCAACAAGTTTATGAAAAGTGGAGGGAGAATGTAGTTACTTTTTTTTTTTTTTGAAAGGCAAAGAACTTTATTAATCTTTGAGAGAAAAACAAAGATTAAAAGGGAATGGATGCGGCAAAACAACGCGACTAGTGGAAAAC
Organism: Gaultheria prostrata; assembly: GCA_036023075.1. Taxonomy (NCBI): domain Eukaryota; kingdom Viridiplantae; phylum Streptophyta; class Magnoliopsida; order Ericales; family Ericaceae; genus Gaultheria; species Gaultheria prostrata. The sequence continues at coordinate 2,153 of JAXBDA010008261.1, read as the reverse complement.
ACCGCCCACCAAACAAAGCCACAACACAAACCCTGAGAAAAAAGAAAGCTAGCAAGATGCCAGCCAACAAAAACACTCCCGGACATGCCCAGAGAGGATCAACAGGAAAAGACAAGAAGAAAACCCACTCCCAATGAGAACTGCAAGCACCACACCCCCCTCCACAAAAAACCAACCTCAAAAACTGAAACAGCCCCAAACACCAGACTGAGCGCCAAAACCCGCCTCCCAATCCACCTCCTTTAATTACTCCAAAGCCATGAAATTGCTCACCACCTCGTCATCGTCGCCCATGAAATCTTCACCAATGATTTGAGAGATTGACCTTGCCGCTTCATCTTCATTGAGAATAATCCTATTTCTGTTTTTGATCCCTCCTGAAGAGATAGAGAGAGCTACTGCAGCTAAGGCCAACCTGACCAAAACACATTTGTTCCTCTTTTTCCTTCCTTTACCGGCTTTTGAAAGGCCAATTAAATCATCGATGCTTTTCAATCTTTTTTTGTTATTCTCAGCCACCTTTTTCTTTAAACGGCGAAGCCAATCCTTTTCTGAAGTTTGAATTGGGATGTCATTGAGGGTGAAAGGAGCCTCATTCCCATTTGCACCATCTTCACTCTCATGGCTCGAAATCCCCAAAACTGGAGTATCCCCAACTGGATCTCTTGGATCTTTATCTCTGTCAATACCCACCGTCTTATCCTCCACATCCAAGATGGAATCTCGGACAAAAGAAACCAGGTCAACACCACTATTCAACATATCCAATTGCCTTGCGATGGCGTTATCCTCAAATGCTCAATTTCCTCATACAATTCACCCACCAAGGAAAGATCGCAATTAGACGCGTCAATGGCTTCATCTTTTGCATTGCTAATATCCACTAGATTGTCATCTTCTCCAACAACAACAACATTGGGAGTCTCAGCCACCAACTCAATCCCAATCTCCTTATCATTCACCTCCACATTAGAATCACCCACTGGAGGTTTGTAAAGATTAGAGGCCAAATTAGATTCCTCATCTCCACTAAGATTGTTTGACGCTTTGGCTTCAAAAAGAGGAATAGAAGACTCATAAATCGAAGCAACATAAGAGTTCTCTGAAACTCTAATAGGGATAAGCTTACCATTAACTTCCAACTGAATGACTTCGTTAATATGCTCAAACTTCTCAGTTGCTACAAGGATTCGACCTTTGTCAAAAGCTAGACCTTTGAGAGTCCTCACATCCAAAGATAAAACATCTCCCCAAATACTGCCTATATTATGGAAGGTTTGATCAACCCAAACATGAAAAGGAACACCTAAGCATGTAAGCCACACACACCTTGTTGGAGCGAATATTTGCCCATTCCAACGCTCAATGGAATAAAAATACTAAGAAACCCAAGTCAAACCAACATTGAGAATCGTATCAACGAAAGCCTCAGTCTTACCGGTGATAAGAATGAACATACCTCCCAAGTATCTAATCTCCAAACCTTCCATCCCAAAAGAAGAGAGCACCTTATGGATGGACTCCACAGATTGAAAATGAAGAAGCTTGCCCACACTACAAGAAAAAATACCGATGGCGACGAATCAGTTTCGTCTCTAAAACATCAAATTTTCTCGCCAAACGAATTGGCGAGGAAAAATTTCCTCGCCAGTGTTCCTCGACAAAAGGTCGTCGCAGAAGGAATCTTAGCGAGGAAAAAAAAATTTCCTCGCCTATTTTGCCTATTGGCGAGGAAATTTTTCCTCACCTATTCGAAACAATTGGCGAGGAAATTTTTCCTCACCTATTCTACCCAATTGGCGACGAAATGTTATTTTCCTCGCCTATTATGCACATTTGGCGAGGAAATGTGGAACAATTGGTGAGGAAAAATCGTTTTCCTCGCCCATTTTATACAATTAGCGACGAATTGTTTCGTCGCCAATTTTTTTGTCGCTAATCGTAGCGCGTTCCAAAAAAATATACTTTGCCCTCTTTCTTCTTTGCTCCTGCTAGAGTTCGAACCCGTGACCTCTCACACAACGCGCCCAACACCTATCCACCACACCAACCTTGCACTTTGTTTCATGTTTGGACTATTTAATATATATAATGGTTTTTGTATGTTTTCTACCGCGCATATTAGTTTCTTTAAACTTGTTTCTTAAATCTTT
>JAXBDA010008260.1:0-15276 GCA_036023075.1 Gaultheria prostrata | reverse complement strand
AGTGGTGATGGTAGTAGAGTAATCATAGTGTCTATATATTAGTGGTGGTGATGGTGGTGATGATAGTAGAGTTGTTGAGTTGGTGGTAGTGGTAAAGTGGCGGCGGTGGCAACGACAATTATAATAGCGGTTGTGTAAAGCGTAGTGGTGGAAGAGAAAATAAGGAATTGCTCTAAGGTCCATTATAGCTTTTTGTAACAGGTCTAGTCCACCTCATATTTTCATAACACCTCTAATCCACTTTTTTGAATTTTTTAAGGTGTTAGGTCCACTCTCCATTATTAATAGACAAATATACCCTCACATTAAATTTAAACATAGTATACTCTCGCCGGAAAGTTTACCGGGAAATTTTACAGGCGCTGGAAAGTTCGTCAGAAAATTTCGCCGGCGCCGGAAAATTGGACTTCGCCGGAAAAGTCGTCGGCGCAGATAACCATATTTGAAAATCAGAAAATGTGGTTATCTGGAGTTACAAGATGTGGTTTTCTGAAGTCACAAGATGTGTACTATATTTTTTTTTAAGTCTACTTGGGATTAGATGTGGTTATTTTCTGTATTTTTTATTTTATTTTGTTTTTTCGTTTTGATTAATGGATTCTTCTATCTCTTCACAAAAAAAGATGTGATTATTTGGACTATATTTTTTAAAAAAAAGCCTACTTCGGATCAGATGTGGTTATCAGGACTCACAAGATGTGGTTATACTATATCTTTTTTTTCTAAGCCTACTTGGGATGCCAGATGTGGTTATCTGAATTCACAAGATGTGGTTATCTGGACAATATCTTTTTAAAAAAAAAACTTACTTGGGTTCAAATCCTTATCCACCTACATGTAAGACAAAACATAATTGAGACTAGCTTTTCAAAATGAGTACTCAAAAATCAAGGTTCTGAATAGCATTTTGGTTTTAATTAAAAATTATGTATGTTTAATTGAAAAAATATGATAAATAATGAATATACAATACATGCGTTTGAATAGAATCAATATTCACATCATTTGTACAGTTGCATTACTTGACTACTACACAAAAGTACAACCAAACTCATTTGCCAAGGTAAAGACCGCAAAGTCTGCAGACCCACATGGAAAGTCACCTCTTTCTTCCCTCGGTTACTATTTCCTTCTCCAATTCTGTTTTTCTTCTCCGACAACTGTAAACTTTCTGCTCTCTTTGGTAACGATACCTAGCGAGACCATCAGGCATGACGGAAAACATGTCGGTACGCCGGAATAAGCCGAGAATGGCTGGAAACTAAGCTGGGACGGAATCTGAAGATCAGAGTACCGGAATAGGGCTGAAACGGTACTCAAATGGTGAACCGGCACTCAAATGGTGAACCGGCACTCAAAGGCGAAGAATCTGTCCCTTTAGAAGAAAATAAATCTAGAAAAAGGTGTACACCAAATGGTGAACCGTTTTTCCGGCAAGTTCAGCAAAAACGCCGGCGCTGATCGTTGGAGGAAGTCATCAGAGATGGCGCCGGAAGATTGCCGGCGTCGATCGCTGGAGGAAGTCGCCGGATAGGGGGCTCGAAAATCACCGGCGTCAAGCCGTCAAAATCTTAAGGTGTGTGGCGCTCGTCGCTGGATCTGATAACGGGGTTATGTGTGGAAGTTTAGTTTGTTTTTTAAGTGGAATGGACTGGAGGTGTTTGGAAATTACACAGTGGACCTCAAGCTTTAGGAAATGTCTATAGTGGACCTACTAGTAACTAGCCCAAGAGAAAATGGTTGAATCAAAACACACACATTCAACAAAAATTAAGCAGCTTAAAGTTATTTAATTTTTATCAGCTTTTAAGCTTACATTTTAAGATGCACTTAATCTTTTAAGTAATATAAAATGTAGTTATCAAACCTACTTGATCACTTATTACTTAATTCATTCAGTTTTAAGTGTTGAATCTGTGTTATCAAACAAGGCTTATATTTTGTCTCAATTTCACCCCACGCATTGATGGCTTTGATAGAAAAGATGTACTGAAAGGGCAAAATTGTCATTTCCTCTCTTGGAGGGTCGAAATTGAGGTTTCAGCTAAACTAGAGGGAGTATTTCCAAGAAGTTACATTTCATTTCTCTTTTTACAGAGGAAAAATAAATCCCGCGTTATATTTGGCACCTCAATTTTTTTTATTGAATACTCCCTCCGTTCCTAAATAAGTGTCCACCACGAAAAGTCGTGTCATTTTTCAAATCAAAAAATTAGGTGCTTCCACTTTTTTCTTTTTCTTTTTATTCTTCAGAATGGCCTTTCACTTTTTTTTTTGGTAAATAATAGATGGTATTGTTCTTTCACTTTAATGCCCAAACAAGAGTTTTTTTTTTTAGAGTAAATCAAAGATGATTCAATTTTCTGTACTCCAAACATGTGTTCTAGGCAAACCAAGAGTTCTAAACATGTGTTTTGGACTAAAACCAATTCCATTTTCACTCCAAGCACCAATTTGCTTTGTTGATAAAGAAAAAAAGAGGAGAAAAACTTGCTCCAAAGCATTACCGGCCAACAAAAATTATTGTTATCGTTCAGCTTATAGGGCTCGTCAAATGCATGTGTGTTTGCAAATAAATATTTTGATCAACCTCAATAAGCATATAAACTAATCATTTAAAGTGGACCATTAAAGTTCACACATTTATCCTAAAACCGCACATATAGTGCTTACACAAAATAGTAAAGCCCAAAAAAAACAAAGTTTCAAGTCTTTGCACCACATAGCACCATCAATAGTAACTCTGTTGGATTTACAATGGTTAATATGATTCTAGACAATATGCTACCATTCAAAAGATGACTTACCTCACACGAGATGGGAGAAGAAGAGCCATTGCCTTGATTCTCCATGCTTTGTTTCCCTCTCTAACTATTAAACCCTTAAACCTCCGGACCTTGCAAAAAATAAAGAGGTCGTGCGGCTTCTTTTTTCCCAGTAAAGGAAGTGATCTAAAGCTTTGGACTTCTACCCCTTTGGTATTCTGACGCCTTTGGAATGTGTGCTAACAGAGGAAACTAGTCTAACGGAGGAAATTGGTCTAACGGAATAATGGGTGTTCCCGTTAAAAGAAAAAATAATTAAAGGAATTAAGGGATTTTTAATGTGTGCCACATGGCAGTAGTGTAAGGGTAGGACACAAAAGGGGGACACCAAATGGGGACGGCAGATCCGGAGTGCCATAGACCTATGCGTAGAGATGTGACGTTTATTATTAACTTTCTCAATCATTGAGTTAGGTCCCGTTTTATGAATTGACTTAACATGAATAAGTCAATAAAACTCGCTTATTGATTGTAATTGGGTTAATGTGTAATGGGAGAATAACCTGTCTTATAAAAAACGATGAATCTATTTGGAGTTTAAGTCAACTTTGTGAAACATTTCCTTATAGGGTGAGCATCGTGTCGTGTCATCTCGTGTTCGGGTCAGAATTCTCTCAACCCTAACTCGATCTGTGTAGCTTTTCATGTTATTGCGTAGTGTCATTTTCGTATTTCGTTTCAGAAATAGCCAACCCTATGACGCTAACTTCGTGTCGGGTTCGTGTTTTGTTTCCTTGTCCTTTCATAAACTCCCTTGTTGTGTCGTGTTGTGTTCATCTCCTATCATCTTGTGTTCATGTCAGAATTCTCTCAACCCTAACTCGACCTATTTAGTTTTACATGTTATCCTGTCGTGTAATATTCGTGTTCCGTGTCAGAAATAACCGACCCTAACCTGCTAATTTCGTGTTGGGTTTGTATTGTGTCGGAAATCCCCACCCCATACTTGTATGACCCATTATTCCTCCGACTAGTTTTTACTTTGAATGCTTCCTAAGCTAAATCCATCAATGAACCAGGGCATCTTTATTTCTAAGGTATATTTTTTGTTGATGTACTGTCGTTATGGCTTCCTTGCTAGTGCCACTCAACATTTCTCCAGAAATCATTTCTAAACCTAAATGAAATGGGTTCATGGAGAAGCCTCGTCTTCCTCTCCCATATTCTCATAAACGTTGTTGGTCTCGGCATTTCCCAGCCTGATTTCTTGTTTTACAACTGTTCAGAGGGATTCGGTAACTACACAATTAACAGTGTGTATCAGACAAACCTCAACACCCTCCTACCCTCTCTTTCCTCAGACACCGATAGCTACGGGTTTAACTCTTCTTCCTTCGGCGAAAGTCCTGACAGAGTTAACGCAATTGTGCTTTGCAGAGGAGATATTGACCTTGACACTTGTCGTAGTTGTATCAATGACGCCACTAGTAATATCACACAAGTTTGTCCTAATAGCAACTAGTTCATCGGAGGGTACGACTTATGTATGGTGCGATATTCGAACGAGTCCATCGATGGTATATTAACAGTGTTTCCCTGGGTATGTATGTACAGCTCCGTGAAAGCACGGAACCTGAATCCATTCAATCAGGCTCTGACAACCTTGTTGGACGGACTCATTAGCCAAGCTGCTTCCGGAGGGACACGTCGGAAGTTTGCAACTGGAAACGTGACCGTTGAAGTAAACCAAACCATATATGGGCTTATGCAGTGCATACCTGATTTGTCCAAACAGGATTGTAGCGATTGCCTCAGCACAATTACGAGTTATTTTTCGACATTGGCTGGTGACAGTGTAGGTGGGAGGTCTATTGCACCCAGCTGTAATTTGCGGTATGAGAATTGGCTTTTCTCTGGCGAGAATACGACTGATGCACTATCAGGTATAGCACCATCAGGTATAACGCCATCAGGTATAGCATAATCTTTTCCCTCCGATCATGGTTTTATATAGCAGTGTCGAGGTGTAAGCTTATTGTCGCGGTTTAAGGGGAATCGGATGCCGCGGTGGTGAATGTTTTTTAGCTTTAAAGGATCGACTGAGTCAACAGTAGTAGTTGAGTATTGATGGTAAACAAGTTCGTTAATCGAGTGACAAGTAAAAATGTGTAATGTTCAGCCTCACCAAATTATTCGGATGTAATGTGCAATATTGGTTCCAAATGACAAAATTTATCTCAAGTTTGTCGCAGCAGAATTACTTTTGCTCCTGCGATGATTAAAAGTCTCTTTAATTTTATTTTGTAATTCATTTGTCCACAAAACTGAATCTACATGCTCTTTGTTACAACCTGGGAAAGATGGAAAATCTCATTATATTTAAAGTGCTTTTAACAATAAGGAAATTCTGGTTTTACAGGAAGATATGTCAATAGAAAACGAACAGCCATAGTGATTGTTGTCTCGACCGTTACTTCTGTGGTAGCACTCATTGTCTGCATTTTCATATTGTTATGGAAGTGGAAGCAGAGGATGCGAAGGGATGAAGTCGTTGGTAAGTCTGAGATGGTGTCTTTTTACCTTAAGAAGAGAAAATCTAGTCGTTCTTATATTGACTTCGGTAAAATTCATGTCCACCAATGAGTAAAATGTCATCTTTGTTGTCAAATTTGAAAATAACTTTGATTTTCCAAATCTGTTACATAATTCATGCTACGTATCTAAATAAATGAGATGGGCTATAAAATACTAAGATGTCAAATCTATGTAGAAGTCAACACGTGAATATCATCTTGATTATTTCCGTTTGTGAACTGCAGTTGCTGAAGCTGTGGATAAAATTAGCACTCTGAAATCCTTGCAGCACAACTTTGTTACTCTTAAGAATGCAACAGAGAACTTCTCTGATGGCAATCAGCTTGGAAAAGGTGGATTCGGTGCCGTTTACAAGGTAATTGAACATTCCAATATAAGGAGGAGAAGTCCCTCTTGTTACGATTGAAAATGAAATTCTTCTGGCTGAAATTGCTTTGGTTTGGTTTGGTTTGGTTTTGTATTTCACTAAGACTTCCAACAACGGTCATGTAATATTCTATTTTGCCTCTTCCTCAGAGAAAGACGATCAAAAAATTTCAATCAGAATCCTGGAAAATCGAATAAGCCAGATAATATCCAAAAAGAAACTCTGGATTTCTAGTTCCAGTGACGGTTTCATTAGATTTTTTACAACAAGAATCATTTTGTTGGACTTTCAGGGGAGACTCAAGGACGGACAAGAAATAGCTGTGAAGAGGTTGTCTAAGAATTCTGGACAAGGAGAAGTAGAATTTAAGAATGAGGCTATGTTAGTGGCCAGGCTTCAACACAGGAATTTGGTTAGGCTCCTTGGTTTCTGCTTGGAAGGCAAAGAAAGGCTTCTCATCTATGAGTTTGTGACCAACTCGAGCCTTGATCAATACATTTTCGGTAATGCTCTTAATAAAGAATACTCCATCCTTGATCAATCCATAAAAGCAAAAGTTGCTTCATATTTCTTTTCAAAAAGTGGCACGATTTCCAGAAAGACAAATAGAATAGGCGGAGGTAGTATTTTTTGATTTTCAATTCATGTTTTCTTTAGAGAAAATGATCAGTTTCTTCGCATGATGTGTACACATAAGTTGATGCAGATGACAATCTCATCACCTGTTAGTAAAGTTCCTCCTCTGTCTAGATTGTCTGTCTTCTTTTGCAGTCATGTCATTTAATCTGGTCTATAAATAATAACTTAGAAGAAGACTCAATTAATTCTTGTTGACATCATTTTTAAAACATATGAACTGAAATATATCAGACAATATACAAAATTTTATTAAGTGACCAAACTACCAAAAGAGAAATACAAATGAGGATGGAGGGAGTAGCAAAATATTGTCCTTTTTATTTATGTTCTCTCTCGCATTCGCACACTGCCCTTAGTTTTGATTAAACAATATGTAGATCCAATTAAGCGCTCACAGTTGGATTGGGATAGACGCTACAAGATCATAGGAGGCATCGCTCGTGGACTATTATATCTCCATGAAGATTCACGACTTAGGATCATCCATCGCGATCTCAAAGCCAGCAACGTACTGTTAGATGCAGAGATGAACCCGAAAATATCAGATTTTGGCATGGCAAGATTGTTTGTTCTTGATGAAACTGAAGGGAATACAAATCGAATCGTGGGGACCTAGTAAGTTTTACTTTTACTGAACCCTAACAATTGTTTGCAGCAACTTATTAGTCATTTCCAAATTGTTTAGGCAATCTCTGTAAAATTCTTCTTAACAACTTGATATCAAATGTCCTTAATTTGAATAAGATCAAGATTTAAGAAGCCAAACTAGGTGCTTTGGTAAACTCTCAAACCTATAACTCTCTTACTTACACAAGTGCATTAATCCTTACAGTGGGTATATGGCTCCAGAATATGCAATGCACGGCCATTTCTCAATTAAGTCAGATGTTTTTAGCTTCGGTGTATTAGTTCTGGAAATCATGACTGGTCAGAAGAACAGCTATTTCCAGAATGGAGATAATGGAGAGAACCTTTTAAGCTTTGTAAGTATGAATATCCTTAACAAATCGCAAGTTCCATTACATAACTGGCGGAGTCATATAGGGATTATGAGGGGCACATTTCCCTCGTGATCGATTACAAAGGTTTTATATTTTTCCAGCCGTAATTTCACTGTACGCCTCTCTTTTCTTTACATTTTTTCCACACGATTCCTTTGACGGACCCATATCCATATACAGTTTCTTCTTCTTTTTGTTCAAAATGGTAGAAACTTCATTGATAGAGAACAATAATACATGAGATAATCATCTAGAAATATCATCCGCCCTTAATCAAAGGATTAGAAGCCCACAAAGGAAGGTATCCTTTCCTCTTTAGAGCTTACATTCTGTAATTTCATTGCAGCCTTTACTTTCTTACAATTTTCCGCACGATGCCTTTTGCGACCCATATAGATCTTATGACCATAATTTCATTGTAGCCTTTCGATGTGCCCGATATATAGAGCTGATGAGCTATTCATGAAGTGCCTGATGAAGCCATATGGAGCTTATGAGGGGCACATTTCCCTTGCGTTATGTGTAAAAGGTTTTCCATCTTTTGCGTCCATAATTTTATTGTTAGCCTCTTCGTTCTGTACAATGTTTTGACAAAATTACGTATTACTTTTGTGGATCCATGCATATAGAGCTTACAAGACATAATGTCATTAAAAAGCCATATAGTACTGATGAGCCACTTTGTCACAATTCCATTTTTAGCTACCCTCTCCACTCTTCATATTTTGAAACGGGATTCCATTAGCTCCTTTCAAGTTTCAATTGGTTATTTTGCTAAACAATTCCCCACTTGATATTCTCTCCTGATCCGAGCTGTTCTATCACTCTTTGTCGGGAAATTCTAAGGTACCCGCACCTTATGGTGCGCCCATTTCATTTTCTCTCATTGCTCGATTTTCTGATTTCCCCATTGCAAAAAATTAGATGTACCTATAACACCCCAAATAGACTACTGCCCGAATGACTTGTTGGAAGGTATCATGATTTTTCAAACGATTAAGCTGAAGTTACTAGGTGATGATCCTAACTACTAGTGAGAAGATCCACGTAAAATCGTGTTGATTCAGGTTCAAGTAACTTACATGGTAAACAATAGGTGAAATTTATGTTAGAATTCGCCTTGAATTTCAACGTTCGGAAGAAAGGTACCGTATTCGTCACGCGCAGGTTTCGTTATGGATCGTGGGGGAGCATTCTGTAATTCTCGTCCGGACGGGACCGCCGGAAACAGAGAATACGCATTTTTTTATGGGTTGTGTGCGTATTGGGGTCAGTTTTGACCTAATTTTCTGTACTTTCTTATAAATAGCAGCCCTAGGGTTTTGTCTTTTCTTAGGATTTGGATATTAGGAAGTTTGTGGTTGTCTCTTTCGTGCTCTTGAGACTTTTATCCCTAGATACCTTGTGGATGCTTCAAATTGAGTTATAGGTATAGCCGGCTCTTTGTTTCTTGCCCCGTTTATATATAGTGAATCCTCTTGCTCTTTCTCTGTGGATGTACCTTCGTGCTTAAGGGGAACAACATAAATCTTGTATTTTCTTTATATTCTAATACTTCGGATTTCGGCACACAAATTGGTATCAGAGCTTAGGGTTCAAACCAAGGCTTTTATTTTCCACTGCGATTGTGTGTTTGGTTATCGTCTTGATGGCAACTCGTTTCAAAGTTGAGAAGTTCAATGGCCATAGCGCTTCTTTCAGTTTATGGCGTATCAAGATGAAGGCTTTGCTAGTGCAACAAGGAACACACAAACCCTTGACAGGGTAGTCGAAGAAGCCTGCTGATATGCAGGATAGTGTTTTGAGGATCTTGATGCGAAGGCACTCAATTCGATTCAGTTGTTCTTAGCCAATGATGTACTTCGCGAGGTCGGGGAGGATGATTCAGCAACCGGTATTCGGTTAAAGTTGGAAATCATCTACATGATGAAATTGCTTATCAACTGGTTGCATTTGAAGCAACAGCTTTATATGTTCCGTATGAAGGAATGTATGCCCATAAAAGACCATTTAGATGAGTTAAATCAAATTACTATAGATTTGAAAAATATAGGTGTTTCGATTGATGATGAAGATCAGGCCCTACTTATTTTATATTCTTTACCCACATTATATGAATAGTTTGTGACTACCGTGTTATATAGGAGGGATATTATTTCTATGGAGGACCTAAAGTCTAGCTTATATTCGAAAGGATCGAGGAAAAAGGTATTCAATGAGAGTAGTGTTAATAATAGTGAGCAAGCTTTGATGGTGCGTGGAAGAACAGGTGGAAGGGATTCAGGAAGTAGGGGGACTTATGGCTCTTGTTCCACATATATGGATGAATGGAAGCCTATCTGGATTTCAATCTGGACTTTATGCCGACTACTAAGATTACTACGGTGGTTATAAGTTGCCCCTAGGCATCGAATCGCTTCTTTCAAAACTAGCCCTTCACATTCAAGAGTGTAAGTGACCACTACAAAAGGGGATAAGCATGGGAGGAGGACCGCTCATTTCTGTAGTTGTCTCTAATGTAGCGGCTAATGCTCAATGATTCCCCGACTGGATTTTCACACACAATAAGCTTCTTCATGCGGGGTCTCTCTCTGAAATGGGACTCGTGACTTGAGAGTGAGCATGAAGTATTTTTACTATAAGAAATATTGGCACACGGTGAAAAATCGTCTGAGGGCAAAAAAATAAGGACAATTTTGAGGAGAATGAAGGTTTAGTTGTTACTGGTATTGCTGAAGGAACCCGATTCACTTTTTGTGCTTTCAGTGGGGGTCGGTGATTTTCGTTTGGATGCCGAGTAGGTTCTGAACTCTGGTTGTTATTATCACATGTGTCCGTGAAGAGATTGGTTCGATACTTACAGGCGGTCCAATGTGTTCTTACCACATGTGTCCACGAAGAGATTGGTTCAATACTTACGAGGCGGTCAGTTGGTTAGTTGTGGTACAATTCTTATGAGGAATAACAATCCTTGTAGAATTATAAAGAAGGAAACTGTTAAAGTCAGAACGCGTGATGGATTTGTGAGGACTTTGTTTGGTGTTGAGTATGTACCAGAATTAAAGAGGAACCTCATCTCGTTAAGTGCTCCTGACTACATGGGTTGGAAGTATACCTCTGAAGGTGGAGTCTTAAGGGTTTTGAATGGTGCTCATGTTTTACTTGAGGGTCCAAAATTGGGGAACCTCTATGTGCTTGATGGTAGTACGATTGTGGGTGCTCCATCATTGGGGTTTTCATCTGGTGTTATGACTTCGGTTTCAACTTTTGGGTGTATGCGAGTCAAGCATACGAGCTCTGTGGGGAGCTTAAACACTTCTTCTTTGGCTTCAGTAAAGCATGCGTTCAGTCGACATTCGGTTGAAGATGGTTGTTCGTTGGGAGGATTAACTCTGTGGTGGAGTTCAGTTTTTAGCTCCAATGGAAGATTGAGCAGATCTTCGTTGGGATTAGTAATGGATGTAGTAGGTGTGAGATGGAGGCTTGATTTGGAGGCACGTGCGACTAGGTTTCCTGAATCGCGTTTGCAAAGTAAGCAGTGGTGCTCAAGCTTTGCTAGTTGGTGTCGTTGTTGATCACCCCATGTGGGGCTACCCCTTGGGGGGCGTTGTGGGGAAGAGCGAGTATGGAGAGCATTGTCTATGTCGTTGACTTGGAGGATATTCAAGTCGAGGTGGAGATGTTTTGGAATTTGCCTTGAATTTGACGCTTGGAAGAAAGGTACAGTATTCGTCACACACAGACTTTGTTCTGGATTGCAAGGGAGCATTTTGTAATTCTCGTCCGGACGGGATTCAAGTCCGTCGGGACGGCTGTACACGAGGAATATGTATTTTTGACGGGCTGCGCATATTGAGTTCAGTTTTGACCTAATTTTATATGCTTTCTTATAAATAGCAGCCTTAGGGTTTTGTCTTTTCTTGGGATTTGGATATTAGGGAGTTTGTGATTGTCTCTTTCTTGTTCTTGAGACTTTTGTCCCTAGATATCTTGTGGATACTTCAAATTGAGTTACGAGTCGGCTCTTTATCTCTCCCCGTTTGTAGTAAATCCTTTTGCTCATCCCCCGTTGATGTACATTCTTGCTTCGTGCTTGAGGAGAACAACGCAAATATTGTGTTTTGTTTATATTCTGATACTTCAGATTTCAGCAGAATAAAATCTTAATCAGTAATCAAATTGTAGCATTTGCATACTCAAAGTTAACAACCTTTTCATGATAACCAAATTTAATGGACCCCACAGATCCTCAATTAAGTACATCCATCATTACTCAAAAACCTTCTTTCTATTTTCTCTCCCCCATAATCAACAATGTTTTCAAAAAATTATTTAAAAAACTTTCAAAAACTATTTTTTTTCGAAAACTATTTTGCTTTCAAAAACTTTTTTTTTCAAAAACTATTAGTTTTTAAAAAAAATATTCAAAAATGGTTTTTTTGAAAACTGTTTCTTTTTTCAAAATGTCTTTTTTCGCAATAACAGTTCTTAAAGTTTTTGAAAAAAAAAATTAGTTTTGACTAAAAAAATAGTAGTTTTTTAAATAATCTTAGTTTTTTTATAGTTTGAAAAGGTGATGTGCCAACTTTTGATTATTCAATTTTGAATATACCATTGGTGATACCCTTAGTTTGTAACGCCCTTATTAGCAAGATCTTTCTAAAATGGGTACGCTCACTCCCTAGTCGGGAGCTCGAATCGCCGCTCCCGAGATTGGAGCTAGACGGGAGCTCGCTTCCATCTAGATGGGAACCCGCTCCCAAATAGGATGGGAGCTTTCACACTAATCTTAAGGACAAAATTGTCACTTCTCTTTCCAAATATATGCAAGAAAGAAGAAAAAGAAAAAAGAAGTAAGAAAGATTTAGGACTCTCTCTTTCTCGTCTCCTATTCTTCTACTTATTGATGTTTTTAGTCCATATTTTTAGTATAAACAAATCTATTGGGAGGCAAGTGCATATATGTTTGAATTGTTTTCTTTTATTACTTGATTATTTGTGCAGATTTTACTCGTAAAATTCATCATTGGGTGAGTTGAAAGGTCCCAAACAAGAGTTTACATAGGGGGAAGTGTGACATGCTTTGGTTTCTGTGATTTTGATGAGATGTCCTATAGGAAGTAGTGAACATGGATTCAGAAATGGGTGAAATTAGTACTATATACATGGATTTTTACATGGGTCAATGATAATGACTGCATTTGAATTAGGAGAAATATACTCCCACGTACACTGACCCTAACGTGTTCTCATTTCCCTCCAAAAGTCGACCCCAGGTGCCACGTAGGCTTTCTCTGTCCAGAAATTGATGGAATCAGACGACATGGCATGGGTCTAATTGATGAAATGTTGAAAACTTTAGAGATTTAATTAACATTTATTGAACTTTTCCCTGAAGCTTATTACACATGTTGAACAAATTGCAGGCTTGGAAAAGTTGGTTGGAGGGAAAGGGTTCAAACCTCATAGACCCCACAGTGGAGTCTAACTCGGATTCTATTTGTGAAATAGAGAGATGTATTCACATTGGGCTGCTATGTGTTCAAGAAAATATCGCCGATAGACCAACCATGGCCTCAGTTATTCACATGCTCAAGACTTCATCTCTCACTCTTTCCATGCCTTCGGAACCAGCATTTTTCCTACGCAGTAATGTTGGTCCCCAAAATCCAGTTTTCTCGGAGTCGGTAGATGATGCCTCGATTACTGGATGTTATCCTCGTTGATTATCGACAATGAGAGAGGCAGGTCAATATGGTTGTATCTAAAAAAAAAATTCTTGTTTGCTGTACTATTTTTGGTTTGTCTTTATTAAAGGAAATACCTATGGGCACAAAATTTTACGTCGCTAACCGATTCTGTATATGAAACATACTATCTAAATGGATCTTCTTCTTTTTTTTGTCAAAATGGTAAAAACTTCATTGATAGAGAGCGAAGGTACAAAGGAGGTTCATTGCAACCTTTCCTTTCTTTACAATTTTCCACAGGATGCCTTTGGCGACCCATATAGATCTTAAGACTCATTGTAACCTTTTAATATGGTCGGTATATAGAGCTGGTGAGCTATTCTTGAAGTACATGATGAAGCCATATAGAGTACTTGATTGAACCCGATTTTACCGGGGTCATTTCACTTGTAGTTAGGATCACCACTTCCATGAAGATTTTCCGTACGTGTTACAAACTCTCCACCTTTACAATTTGCATCCTCGCAAGGTTGAGCACTTGAATCAATACTATTTTAGCCAAGTCATTTCACTAGTAGTTAGGATCACCACTTCCAAATCCGGGTCTTTTTCCCTGACTTTACCTCTGATTCGCCATAGTAGCCGAACTATTAAACTTTCTCGAACCCTCAAGGTCTTATATATACATAGACTGCTCAGTTCCCCTTTAATTGTTAACGCCCCAATAAACTCAAGTTAGTTGTACTTACTTACATAGTTGATTAATTGTCTTCCCCAAAATCACTCATATATGAACTTCTGAATCGGACACTGTGTTACAATTAAAAGAAGGCAAAGTCCCATCAAACTTTAGATGGAAATTTTCAAAAAAAGGTCTCTGAACTATCACCGCAATGTCTCACGGACCTCCAAACTTCATAATATCAATTTGAAGCGAAAATGGTTTGGAGAATACGAGATGATGGTACTTGGTAGAGGGTACCCAGTACCCACTTTACACTTCACATTAAAGTGCGTCAGTTAGCCTTTCATTCACATACTCCCTCTGTCCCATAAAATTAGGGTCCTAGAGCAAGCCCAACAGTCTCTCTAAATTTTTCCCTAAAAAAAGTTGTGAACAGTGCACATTTTTATTTTACCAACTCACATCTCTCCCAAAACTCCAACAATTCCTCTCTATTATCCTCCCTACTTTAAATTAATTGGTTTGTTTAATGGGTTTGGTGGGAAAAAAGAAAGAGAGAGAGAGAGGCAATCATGTGGAGAGAGAGAGAGAGGGTGGGAAGAAAAAATGATTAAAAAATGAGGAAGGGAGTGAACAGTGACTCCTCAAATGGGGTGGATTTTAGGGAGGCATTCAAAGGAAATAGAGAGGTTTGTAAAGTACAAATCTCTTTGAGGAGGCTGTTGTAGAAGAAAAATAGAGATTGACTAGGTAAAATAGGGATAGGGAGAGATATATAGAGTCTCTTGGGGTTGCTCTAACGAAACTACGTGCAATTTCAAACTAAAAAATACTCCCTCCGTCCCTAAATAAGTGTCCACTTTCACTTTTTCACTTTATTTTTAAATTGTCGATAACTTTCAATCTATAATGTATTTTATACTTCTGAAAAGATTGAATTTTAGAACTCGTTAAATTCTATCAAACAAGATCCATATTGCATATTTTCTGCAATATAAATTGAAAATTATAGACAAATTTTTAATGGAGCTGGAATAGTAACGTGTACACTTATTTAGGGACGGAGGGAGTAATGTATTTATGAAAATAATTTTTTAGCCATTGTGGATCTTGTTTAATAGATTTCATTGAGAACTTTAATACGGTGCAAAAAAAAATCAGAAATTATTTCGTAAGTATATTATTTTTTTAGTTTGAAAATTGCACATAGTTTCGTAAGGCCCCAACTTTATAAGATGGAAGGAATACTTAAATGTATCGTTGAATGTGTGGATTTGAGCCCGCATTTGTGAGGCAAGTGCATGTGGGAATTATTTTCTTTTATTACTTAATCATTTGTGCAGATTTTGTTGAATATTTTACTCTTAGAATTCATGGATTTGGGGTTGCTGCTGTGCAGCCCCATGTACAGCAGGTGTTGTGCGCCATCCGAGCCGTCCGTTGCTCGGATGGACGGCCCAGATTTCATCTTGCACGCACGACAACCAACGGTTCGGATGTAAGGGTGCCGAGGTGAAATCTGGGCCGTCCATCC
>JAXBDA010008259.1:0-15282 GCA_036023075.1 Gaultheria prostrata | reverse complement strand
TGCAATGTGGCCCCAAATCACTTAAAACACACTTAAACTCATCACTTTTACATTACGCATATTTCCACACATTACCCCAATGTTATTTCCGAAAAAAAATAATAATAAATTTTTCGAGTCTTTACATCTTATGTGTTAATTGATATGGTTATTATTCTATCGTTTGTACCATGAATCTGAAAATACTTGTTGATGCAAATGTTATGACTATGCTATGTTAGAACATACACAAGTTCTCGAGGTGGTATTCAATTAGAGGAATAGATAAACGACGTTAAGTTAAAAGAAAACTGGAAAAGTGTTGTAAGTGTGAAGTTGTGGATTTTGTTTGTGAGCCATGGTTATGGCAATGGTTACCAAATGGGCCATGTGTGGTGGAGGTTACCAAATGGGTCTCATGTGATATTAGGTTACCAAACAGGCCTAAAAGTGGAAAGAGTGCTAACATGGGCCTAGTGTGTGTTATCGTCCGAGCCATAAATTTGGTCTTGGCATGGTAAGCTCCAAATGGCTATCTTTTGCCATTGTTATAATCACAGGTGTGACGACTGTGATTTTTAGAGCCATAAAAAAAATGAACTTCTTAAACATTATAAAAACCTTTCTTTTATACTTAAAAAGATAGACTTTTTTTTTACCGTATCGCAAAGTAAAAGTACAAATTGAGTTCTTTTACAAATCGACTCTAAAAAAAAGATAATCTTTTCACCATAACCTTAAAATGTCAAATCCTCACAAATTACATTGGTTCTAAAATCCTCAAAATGACACTTCAGAAAGTCTCTCAAATGTAATTCTCCGAATTCTCCAATCGACCATCACTAACTTGCTCGACACCTGAAAAATATAAAAGGGCTGGGTAGTATGTGCAATACGAGGACAATAAACATTGCTTGAAATAAGGACGTGCTCAATAATTGACGATAACAAATCCAGTGAATCATTGTGAAACAATACATCATTTGTAGCCTTTTTCCTTGGCCCATCTCGGTAACACGCCAAGCACCACCGGGGTCAAATATCATTTGTAGCCTTTTTCCTTGGCCCATCTCGGTCACATGCCAAGCACCACCGGGGTCAAATGGTGTGCCCCCACTTTTGGGCCATATAAAAGTACACTAGATTTCCATGAGTGAAATCAATAATATATTTTTACTTATTTCACCCTGTAAGCTTGCACGTGTACCAATCTGTTCCATGGCTTTCAGCCGAACATTTCATGTGTCACAGAACAAGGTGTGACAGTAGCTGAACAAATAAGCTTAGATATCAAAAGAGTATAAACATAAGAGAGTCAAAGGAACACTTTTTGCAAACAGATTTAGCTAGAAATCTAATGCACACTACCCGGTACCTTAAATAATGATTGCGGACGCCGAATACATAAATCTTGTTGCCACCGTGAGCTACATATCAAATTTTGTTTGGGATCGAATTCCATCTCCCCATGATATTCTCTTTATTTCCTTCCTTCCACTTCTTTTTCTCTCTTTTTTTTTCCTCCCTTGTTCCATTTTTTCCTCTTACTAATTGCCGTAGTGAAAACAGGTGAGTGAATTTCCTCCAATTTTAAGGGTGTTATATACGTATTGTTGAAATAAATAATTGCCCACGAACACATGCAATTTTTCACATGTTTTACTACTTTACAAATGAATGATTGTACTGCAATACTTGAAGGAAAAAATGGGAAAAGATGCATATATGTCCAGTTGGCCATTTGTACAAAACTTGTACCTTGTTTGGAATGTAGCCACATGTGAAATGGAATCAAATTTTTGTGTGTATCATTGTTGGGTACCAATAGGCAGTGCTCTGTGCATATGAGAGTGTCCTTTTGCATTGAGAAAAGTAATGGTTACTATTTACATGTGAACCCAAGCAAAGTGAGTAATGCCATGTGTAAAAGGGCATATAGTACTAATGAGATTTGAGCAACACAAAATCCTCACATACCATCAAATCTTTTTGCAAGATTCAGGTGGCAATTAATATGAACTCCTTCGGGCTCGTTTGATAACATGTTTAGATTTGAGGGATTTGTAATGAGGTGGGATTAGGATTGGGATTGATAATGAGAAGGGATTGGTTAAGAAGTGGGATTAGTTATTTGCATGTTCGTTTTGCACCGGATTGAAAGATAGGGTTGTTATCTATTATGTTTGTTTTACATAGGATAGGATTGGATTGAAAGTCTCAATTCCATTTTTGCCCTTATGTCCAAATGGACCTTCCAATTTTCCCCAACAAAGCAGTAGTGCCGTTATCGAAAAATTTTGGGCAATTAACATCACCCCCTTTTCCTCTTAAAAATGAAAAAAAAAATCACTACATTTTCCAATTCTGCTCGAATAGAGATCAGATAAAGAAAAAACAACAAACACACATCTCTCTGTCAGTTAACATTATCTCCCTTTCCTCTTAAAAATGAAAAAAAAAATTCACCACCTTTTCCAACCAATTCTGCTCGAACAGAGACCATGAAAAAAAAACACTCATTTCTCTCTCTCTCTCTCTCTCCTTTACCTTTCCCTTCCAAGTCCAGACAACCCTTCTTCCTCACCATACTTTCTCTCCTCTGGCACTCACCACCACCCTCCATCCCCTCACCGGAATTTGCTTTGGTATTTTCCGATTAGCCCAGTAGACGAACCACAGAATCCCATGGGTGTTTTCCGATTAGGCTTGAATTGGGTTTTGCTGACTGCCTGAGGGTTACTGGGTCTTCTCACCTTCAATCCCTTAGGATGGGATTGATAGTAACGCCCCCACTTGGGTTGGCTAATCCGGTCCATTTGTGGGATTGGGAGTCCCATGGGATTCCTAATCCACCCCATGAAAATCAAAACAAACACCGGCTTACTAGTCCCATCGGCTTGCTATTCCAATCCCAAGTGTGTGGAGGGTTATCAAACAGGCCCTTTGAGTATTACATCCAAAGTTTTATTACTGAAGGCAATACAGTGAGTCAAGGAATGGGTCATAACAATTGGACAACAATTGTCTTGTAGTTGCTTGGTTGGAGAATATTATGCTATTTCTTGTCGTCCCACATACAACAAATCAAAATCCAAAAGACAAAGTATATGATTAAGTGGTCTTAGGCCGGGTTTGGCTACAAAAATAAAAGTCTACATATATAAAGTTTCTAGTAATTAAATGGTGAAGAAGAAGAAGGGGGACACCTTCCGCAGAGTGAATATAGCCAATAACCGAAATAAGAAAGTACACTGATGTGTGCACTTTTTTGTTATTGGCTAATCGCCCTAAGGTGGTTTGGCTGAAAAATATTGCTTAGGGGGGGAATTCTTTTTTCAAATGTGGAATGTAACATTTGCAATTACTTTATGGAACCCTGAAAGTAAAGGTGTAGGAAATGTTATAGTAGTTAGGTTAGAACAAAAAAAGTCTAGTGCAGTGAATGTTCCCAACACGGGATCGAAACCGAGTCCCGTGGCTCCTCTTTTTGCATCTGCTAGGAGCTGCCATGCTTGTCAGTCACGCCCGAGGCTCATGTACTGATTCTTACATTGGATTGGTGCGATCGGTTGATTCGTCAAAGTGCTTAAGCATGTTTGCCAAAGACCGGTTTGACAATTGCGTGGTTGCTCTATCGTCCTGCTCAATCTCTGTCACAGCCAGTTCCAAGAATAACCTCATCAATTGAGAATCCCAATTAACGCTCTGGCTTTTGCGGGCCATGGCCACAACTGGGGCACTAGCTCCAAGTTGGTGTGGGGTAGAAGATGTTGCCTTCTTGCCGATGTTAATGCCCTTCCGAGGGGAAACCATGTCTTACAATGGCGTAGCAAGATTAGTGTTTAAAATAGGAAATACCATTCATATACAGAGTAGCAATGTATCCAGTAAGAGAATTCGTGAAATAATGGAACGAGCCAGAAACAAAATGAAGTATGGTAACGGCAAATGAACAACTTAGATACATATTTCAATAGGGAATTCCATAACAATGTCACGTAACAAAGTCACTTAATACAAGGGAATTAACGACATAATAAACATGTCTTGGCCACCATAATTAAGTGGGTTGCATGAGTTTAAAGTCCTAATTAATCAAACTTCATACGTAGTAACAGGACGACTTGGACAACGCATAACGCAATCATGACTGTCTTAAGTGTTCGCAATGTGTTGACAATCTCCTGATTTTCAGCCCGTAATGATGCAACAACATCTTGTAAGATTTCTATGGCCGATGAGGTTCCGATTTGGGAATTGTTCGGATGGTTTGGTTGTGGCATGGAGGTGGTTGTTGGGAATGATTCGTCACACCACGCATTCCAATTGTTGCAAGGCTGTTATTAGAGTTAGACTGTTAGGGTGTTAAATTGGAAAATACCGAACATATATGCGTTTAAATGGCTACGAAAAACTTGTAGGTTGTTAGGTTGACTTACTTGGGCTCGCGAACACTTGTAGTACAGACGTCTGGGATTCTTAGATGATCGGGAGGTCATTATGATGCATGGTTCGGATCCACAACCATAGACTCGTCTGGTATCAAGGTTGGTAGATGACGTGTGAGGCCATTGCAGTTGACGTGCTCTGCCTCAAAAAAATTAGTTACGAAAATGACGCTATGGTACCATGTCTTCATTTTGACACTTGGTTTAGGATAAGATGACTTGCCAACTACCTCCCATATTTTTAGGCACTTGGCAAGTGTAGGAAAATTAAAATACATAAGTTTTTTGGCCACTTTAAGGTTAATAATTATGTTTCATGGTGGACGTGTGGAACTTTTTTTACGTTGGATCAAACAAAGTGCAAATGCAAGTAATGGAACTCAGATATCAGGGTTAACCCCAACCAAAATGGGCAGCTACAAAAACAAACAATAGCAACCTAAACGTCAATTTAACAGCAAAGTTTAACAGTAAGTCCCAACTCAGGCTTCATGTATAGATGGACATGATGAAATATGATATGAAGTAGACATTCTTGTAAAATTACTTAAAGCTCGGTACATTTTGTATGTGCTTTTGAGAGTATACTTGTCGAGCAGCAAAGTTTAACAGTATTGATCATGCTTATTCTCCCTGCCCAGTGAAATGGGAAAATTCGTGAGTGATCATAGTACACTGTCACGTGATGCATCTGTCTTTTTTTTTTTCTCTTTTTGTAGTCAAGATAGGAACTTCACGAACAAACAAAATATCTAAACGTCAATTTAACTAGGTTGAAGAGCGGCTTGCTAAAAAGAGCTATGATTAGTAGGTGGATTTTTTTACTTTGTAAAACAGGATATTCTCACTATGGTAGTACTTTAGATTTTTTATGTTAACCATACGGAATGTAAGCCACATTAGTTTTTTTTTTTCATTTTTAGCCCCCCTCCTAGTTAGGGCTTTTGATTTCTGGGTTAAAGCAAAAAACCCAGCAAATTATCTTGGACTAATAAAACGTCACACCGGACTCCCAATTTCTGCAAGACAATGATACGTAAGGACACACCGAAAATTGCGTTTGTGTGTTAGGGGTTCGATTTAAACCCAGATCTAAGGGTTTTGTCCATGTCGGGAATAGTTCTCATACATATTTACAAAATAATCTGTAAGACGCTTTATAAATGAGGTAGAACTTACTGTGGTGGTGCTTTGTCGGTGACCGCCGGCGAAAAGGGTTGAGGTTGTTGTGCTGTGTCGGAGAAGTGTGATCTTCTGTACTTTCTTTCTATCCGTGACGAGGGACGAGAGTAGATGGCGGTGAGGGGTGTGGAGGACGACGAGAGGTAGCGGGTGGTGTTGTGGGTGTACGAGATCAGACGGCGGCTAGTGAAGGAGATGAGAGGAGATTCTAGAGGGAGACAAGAGGAAAAGGTGAGTGGTGGATAGCATATCTGTGGTTCTAGATGAATGAAAGCAGGGCATTGGGTGGCAAAACTGTAAATTTTGGTTACTTGTGTGGGCAGTTTACTTGCTAGAAGTGGACAAGTGCCATCAAAAACCAATTCAGAAAAACCAAAACTTACATCCAAACCACTATGGTTTTTTCCTCTAAAAAAAACCAAAAAACTGGTTACCCAAATGAGGCCTTAGTAGTATTATTCGGGTAAAAAAGGGTAATGTTGCTGCAATGCTGTATTGTCATTTATAGTGTCATTCTTTTTCAATAATTACCATTTATCATTTTCTCAACCATTTATCCAAAAAACAGAAAAACCTATCATTCAACCTTCCAACTATCATTCCACATTAATGATTATAAATACAAAAATTCAAAGGAACCATTGTCATTATTTTCATATTTTCTACAATGAACAAGCTAAAAAATTGCTCCTCGCAGATTTTTTTTCAAAATCTCCATCATCATCTTCATTGTAGTAAATATGAGACAATGTGAAGATAACGACCAAAATGATGGCACGAGAGTATCACAACACGATGCGACAAAATGACCAACAATTTAAGCATCAGGTTCAACTAGTGGCAAGCGACACTACCGTTGAAATAGAGTCGGAGGCGATGAGGAACTAATGAAGGATTACTTTGTTGATGATTCCACATGGCGAGCCGACGTCTTTCGTACACGTTTCCTTATGAATCGTCATTTTGTTTCTTAATATCTTAAGCCAAGTCGAACAACACGACAATTACATCATCCAGATAAATGATGCCGCTGGTGTCGTGGGTGTTTTTGGTAAGCAAAAGATGACTATAACTCTTAGGATGCTTGCATTCAGCATGCCTGCTGATGCTCTGGATGAGTACATCAGTATTGGTCGAAGCACAACACTTGAAGCTCTAAAAAGACTATGTCGCATAGTTGTCCACATTTTTGAAGGTGAATTCTTGAGATCACCAAACGAAGCAGATGTTACAGGCTCCTAGAGGTTGGTAGAAGACGTGGATTCCATGGAATGCTAAGCAGCCTGGACTGCATGCATTGGCATTGGGAGAATTGTCCAATTGCATGGCATGGTGCGTTCACTAGACATGTGGATAAACCAACCATTATACTTGAAGCTATAGCCTCACATGATTTGTGGATAAGGTACACTTTCTTTGGCATGCCTGAGGCATTAATGATATCAATTTTCTTGATCAATCTCATCTTTTTAAGGATCTCGTTGCTGGTCGTTCTCCTCCTGCCATTTACACCATCAATGACTGCCCATACGACATGTGATATTACCTTCCTGATGGTATTTACCCGGAATGGGCAACTATCGTATAGACAATTTATCAGCCGCAAACACCGAAGAGACAACTATTTGCAAGGATGCAAGAAGCATGTCGAAAGGATGTGGAAAGGGCATTTGGTGTGCTACAAGCACATTTTGCAATTGTTAAAGGGCTAGCACAAATGTTGTATGCGGAAGATCTTGCCTACATCATGAAAACTTGCATTATTCTACACAACATGATAATTGAGGTTATGCGAGATCAGAGTACAGATGCAGAAGATGATGAACTACTTTCAACAAACCAATTGAAGCGTCACGAGAGCCAACAACTGTGTATACTAACTTCCTTGCTTGTCACCGTAGGTTGTGATCTTTTGAAGACTATCATAGACTTCTCAATGACCTTATTAAACACATTTTGGAGTGAGCAGGAGAATAAGGATAATGGTATTTTAGGCAATATTATCTTTTCAATTTAAATACTTGGAACTTATTTCTTAGGCACTACTATATTTTATATTTAAGTACTTGTAACTTGTTTAAGTTTAAATAAACTGCACTTCTTAATAAATTCTCTTAGAGTTAAATAAACTGCACCTCCTAATAATTTTTTCATTTAAACTACAGAAATAGGACATCTTTAGCTTCTGCCATCTTTCTTTTTCGAATTAGGGTTAGTAAAATAACAGAGCAGCGGAAGTCTTGCATACTTTAAATAAAACTAACATAGTCTTGCAACATTGACAAATAAAGTAAAGTTTGACAAATGTGATTACACTTTTGGGAATTTCATTTAATACTTAAAATTAAATAGCTCCCCCACTAGTTTGACATCCATGAGTCAACCAACTCTCTCTCCGAAGCTGGAATGTCCTCGAGCTAGTACTGCTCCTCTGATGGAGGTTACTGCCTCTCCATCTCCCGTAGTACCTATTATTAAATGACAGGGCCATATAACACCATGAGTGGTTGACACTCAAAAGATAGTTCCATACCCTTTCAAACCTAACTTTACAATTATAAGCATGACAATTCAATAACGATAATATAAGTGGAAGAGTAACACGTCATCCTGTACTTTACTAACCATTAACTTAAGTGAATTCTATGGACCTTCTCCACAGTCCTTTCCTCCGACAACCATTAACTATGACCCGTCTCATGGGCTCTATCCCTCTTGTTTGTCTTGCACTAGGATCCTAAGTGAATGCACTAACATGGATTCACCTACTGTAACACCACGTATTTTAGTAAAAGCCCGTATTTCATTTGGGTTATAAAATAATTCCACTTTTATTGCATAAAAATGGCTCTGGTATTATTTTGAAAAATATAATATATACTCCCTCCATCCGGATTTGTTAGTCCGTTTTGGGGATTCCAATTTTTTTTCCATTACCTTTTGAGTTTATTCATTTTGTCATACTTTATGCTTTTGACTTTTGAAAATAGACAAACATTTTGGGACTTGAAAAGTACGTTTGGACGAAGGGAGTATTTAGGAATTTTTCATAAGCTAGTTTGGGATCAGACTCAGCATCGCGGAGCAGAGCAGGACATATGTCAATGCTAGGAAGGATCCTTGGCGTCCAAGCAAAGACTATTCCAGAAGGGGCGAGGTGGCGCTTTATTAATGGGTGAATCACCCTAATAATAATTAGGATCATATCTTTATGGATATTCTTAGATTTTATAAGATTACATTAGATAAATATAGATTATATAAGATATTAAGAGATTATATTAGATTCATCTAGACAGTTGAACCTTGCTATAAATACACACCTTCCATCCACACACACCCCACATCACAACTTCAAACACGCAGCGATTGTGTTCATAAGGTGAACCTTACAACCTTTTATTTTGTAACATATTTGCTTCGTTGAAGTGTAATGTTGTTTACATGTTTACCTGTTGACATGTTTTTTTATTTCCAAAGTTTACATGTTTATTGTTTCTGTATCTCAATACAAGTTTACATGTTTATTCTTTCCATATTATTGTCTCCATGCACCTTATTAGGTCCTTATGTCGTTAATGTTATTCGTTTCTACCATATGTTTTGCATTATCCATCGTATGCAGCAAAAAAACCTTGTCGGCAAGTTCCGTGACCGTGCACTGGACCACGAGGAATTAATGAAGTGGGTATTCCAATCAGTGACAACAACTGGCCGGTTTGTGTACATCCCTTGTTAGTCCACCCAACATTCGCCAGATCCAACTGATGTGGATGAAAATTTCGACGAAAATGAACAAATAGACGAACAGGGTGAGCGTCTGGGTGATGCCTACATGGTCGGCCTTCAAAACGGGGAAGAAATCGGAAGCCAAGCTTCACCCAATCTAGCGGCAGATAGCACTTCTTCATATTCTAGGGCAATGCCCAAAACCCCCGATCGTCAATCCGGTGAGAGCAAGTGTAAAACCCCGTCAAGCGGGACGGATGCAATCTCCCAGTCCATGGAGAACATCCTTTGCAATATGGAGAACCCGAGGGCCTCCAAGCACTTTGTTAGGTGGGGGACATATGCACATCCATCGATCAAATGCCTATAGACTCCCCGATTTTGAACCCAAAATACACACAAGCATTCCCGATGATGAAAATGACCAATGATGTTTACCTTGAGGACCGGAACAAGGCTTGAACTTGACAAACCCTTCAAACATCCACCAAAACCCACCAAAAGCCTCCTCAAAACAAACCCAGGCCTATACCATCTTTTAGTACATTCGAAACCCTCTTTATCGATATATAATACGTCCCCATCCATTTTGAAATGAGGGAGATGCGCGCGTTTCACTAAAAAGACCCATTTTTTTTTTGGGTAAATAAAAAGAGAGAGAGAAAAAAGAAGAGAGAGAGAGAAAAAAAAAAAGATACCCGTTTTCCCGACCTCTTGAGGGTAAAATGGTCATACACTTGGATTTACAAATCATTTGGCATTGAGACCACTTGGGTTAGAAAGTCGACTCAACCACCTTTCCAACGCTTCAAACCACGCCTAAATCGGAGTTCGGTAGCACCCGGGGTAGCCTCGTGATGTTTGATCAAAATTCTACAGAACACACCCTGGGCGCCCAACCTCACCTTGGGCGCCCAAGGTGCATACCAGTCAGTTACAGGCAGTGGCTGTAATGATGAGATTCTGTTGCAAGAGGAGCGTCTATCCCCCATTTCTGTCCCCCCTAAACACGTTCAACACTCACTCACTCACTCACTCCCTTACTCACTCACTCACTAATTCACTCACCCACTCCCTCCCTCACTCACTCTCACTCTATAAATACCCCCCCTTGATCTCTCGCACTCAACTACTGCCTCTCTCTCTACTCTCCCTTACTTCCAGCAACCAAGCTACCTTCTCTTCACTCTAAAAATCCAGAAACTCCTCCCTCTCACACTCCTAATTCGTCCATCCACCTTCACACATTATAAACCCATCAAAAACACTCCAAAATCCATCTATAAGCTTTGATTATCACCCTTCAACCAAAATCAGTCCAAAGTCTTCTTGAAAACACCATAAACCAACTGTCCTTGGTCTACTAATCCACCCCCAAGCTTCAAACCAACAAAAACATCAAGTTCAAGCCTTGATCAAGTCCAAAAGGTAGAAAATCAAGCAATCCATCCAAGTTTTGGTCCCTCTGAGGAAGACCAGTAGGTTCACACAAGTTCTTTGTACTAGTTGTGAGCCTACAAGGTCATAAAAATCAAGAAAAACATTTTCAAAATTTCCAGTTTTACGGGGGTTGAGCGCCCAAGGTGGTCTTGGGGCGCCCAAGGTCCCCTTGAGTGCTCAAGCTTGCACCAGAAAGCCAGTTTGGTATTTCTGGCATAACTTTTTACACCGAACTCCGTTTTTGATGAGTTATATATCAAAACGTAGATAATTGGAAGAGCTACAACTCTCTTGTTTTATGATCTTCCAAATTCTGCTTTTACAGTGCCCAAAATATGCATACTAGTTTCTGGTAGTTTGGTTTTCTTTCAAAATAATGTCTTGAAGTTGTACTTTCCATTTTTATTGTGATTATTGTTTGTATTATCGCATCATATACTGTACACTTCACACGAACATCAAGAATCAGTCTCCATAAGTCATCATTACTGTTTTGTTCATTTTGCTCTTTTATCGTTATTATTATGTTATTTCGAAATGGAAACGCCATCGCGTGGGCGGCCGCCTGTCGGTGTCCACAATGCCCTATTTCAACAAAACCCCGGTACCCAAGTTGTACTGGTGGGTTGTTGAACGTATGAAAAAAGACCCCAACAAGATGGACATTTTTCTTTCAAGAGGGACCCTGGAGACAAAGATGGAATATATACGGTATCTACACGAACATGCATTAGAAGGTCCTAACCCCCCTCCTCCATTCGAAGAGGACGATGAATAAACTTTCTGTTGGAGACATGTTATAACTCTAATAAGTCCCGGACTGTGCTATTGTTTGTTTTCTTTTTCCTTTCTCCATGGTTGGACTGTTTATGTTGCTGTTATGTACTCCTCCAGTTTTCCTATTTGTGTTTAGTATGTGCTTTTTTTTTTTTTGGGTAAATCAGCTTGAAAATAAAAGTGGTTAAACGAATATACAACCTACAAAGGGCATACCCCAGGAAGGACAAAAGAAAGAAAAAAAAATAATGCATGCTCCCCAGCACAACCCGCCGGGGTGGGATAATAGGAGGTCCTGCACAACCCGCAAGGATAGGCATAGATGTGCAATAGCAATAAATTACAGATGAATTTTCCAGCCGCAGAAGCAAAAGTTAAAAAGGGTCGGTCACAATAGTCCACACCCTTTACTACTATTCAAAACAATGATGTGGGGAACAGCTTTGGTGTATGCAGTTCATGATTTGTAAAATGGTCCACTGCCAACAAAGTAGGCGTGGGAATAGAAGTGTGTTAGCCCAATAAACTCCAGAAGACCAGAGTAATAAATCCAGCCGGCCCACTAGTATGTGCTTGTTATTTATGTTTTGAGACGTGTGGTCCTTTCTAATTTCAAACGATTGGTTGTTCACTTCCTCCTAGTGTGATTGTGAGGATAATTTTTCCCAGATATTTTCAGTTTGTTTAATCAGGTTTGACAGTTCGTGATACGGTTTGTGCAACTTGGGTCGTGAAATCATCGGCACTCCTGATTCCGGTAATATGCCACTCTTTGATTCCGGATAAAGGGCAGTCCTTCAAATTCTTGCTTTGAAAATTTGTTCAATGTTTTTGTTTTTGTTCAACTTGGGTCGTGATTTTTTTTTTTTTGATTTTTCTCCCGTGCCATTATTTCTTATTAACACATGAACTCTACTTTATCCTTAAGCATAGTAAAAAAAAATTAGAAAGAAAAGGAAAAATTGAAAAACCCATTGTCTGCCTAATGCCCGTTTGATAAAAAAGTTGGACTTTTTGTAATCTTTATTTAAGAAAATCCATATTTGTTAATTTTACGTTAAATATTTGTGGATGAATTCTCAATGAAAGGAACACAAAAAGTAATAAATTATGAACCAAATCAAAATCATTTTAGATAAAGACAAAAATATGAACCAAATCAAAATCCTCGTGTTGCACCCCTTTTTTGAATCTTGAAAAATCTAAAAATTATGCCTTTTTTGGATTATCTTTTTTGTAAGTTTCAGGTGTAATATTCCTCTTTGCTTTCTCATCTTTACTTTTTTTTTCTAGTATCATTATGGCAAATCCAAATTGGGGTCACAACTATGAGAGTGGGAGCAGTAGCAACTTTGTGATGGAAGCGGCAATAGAAACACCCCGTTTGATTTTGGCTCGTTCGCTGGTTGGTTGGATAATGACCTCCCCCTCAACAATTTGGTCATAGGGTTCCCCGGATTAAGGGTTAATGAATTTGGACTCGAATACAACTACAATCCCTTGTACAATCAGTTCTCTGGAGTACACGACCATCCACAATATCCGTATCCGAATTTACCTCCGCCATCAATATATATTGCATGATGTGTCAGCATATGACAATTGGGCTATGAACGAAAATGAAACTGCAGTAAACACAAATTACTGTGTCTGGATAAGGGAGTTGGGAGCAGAATTCTTACACAGGTGAATGAACCACATCCTCAATTCACGGCCATAGAAGTGCCGGTGCATGGGGCGGGTTTGGTCACCCACCTCTTGGCACTGACGGTTCGTGACGATATGATAATTGGGAGTCGTATGTCGAAAGGTCATGGAATGAAGGTTACGGGATGGGAAACGATGACCATTTGGAGGAAGATGATGACAGGTTCTCGTTACCAGGGGACAACGTCAAATGGGAGGAAGAACTAGAGCAAAATGATGACAATGAAACAATTTGTACTCTGGCAATATTTCATGCCCTCCGTGAGCAAATGGAATGAGGGAAGAAAAAGCAAAAGGTACCTTTCCACATGAGCCCACTGCAATGGAATGACTATGTAAAGGATTTGTTTGATGGTTGCCCTATGAGATTTTATCGTGAGTTGAAGATGCCTAAACGAACGTTCCTCAAAATAGTTGAGGGGCTGGAGACAATATATGGATGGAGGATGGGGAGAAAAAATTCCATAACTTGCTTCGAAGCATTTGTGATGTTTATACAACTATTAAGGGGGAAGACAAACGACGACATCCAAGAGCGATTCCAACACTCGGGGGAGACAGTGAGTAGGCATGTACACAAGATGTTAAGGTGCCTTGAATAGTTCCACTACGATAAGTTGAAGCCCACTGCGAGCCAAGATTACATCCACCCGTACGTGGACAGGCGAGAATTCTAAGCGCCATTCAAGGTGAGCCAGCTTTTATGGTAATCTCGACCATGCTTTACATTAAACAATGTGGCAAGTTATTTGTGTTTTCTGTGTATTTGACATTTTTTTTTTCATTTGTTAGTTTTGCGTGAATTTTTGGTTTACATGTTTATTGGTTCGCCTCGATGAAAGAAATGTAAAAAATATATAATTTATTAGCCAAACTTAAAATTTTGTGAATACAGACAACAATAATCCAACAAATCACGAAAATTAGGATTATTTTTTTTTAGTTCACTTTTTCAAAACTTAAAATTTTGTCATTAAAGATAAACATTATATAACAAACGACATAAATTAGGATTATTTTTTCCTTTAGTTAACTTTTTAGAAATTGTGATTACAAATTTATACTTGTTATAATTATGTGTCCGTAGGGAAATGCATAGGTGCGCTTGATGGCACCCGTGTGAAGATCAACTGGTCAAGTGTAGGAAAAAAGAGTAGGAGAAGTTGTTCCATGGACGGAAGGGATATCCCACGACAAATATTTTAACAGTATGCGACTTCGACCTCACATTTGTGTACGCCTCAGCTGGATGGGAGGGCATTAGCCATGACCATAACATATTCAAGCAAGTGGCGGTGTACGATCCAAAATACGAATTTCCGCAACCTGAAGAAAGTATGCACGTTGGTTTTTTTTACCTGGGCTTGGGGTGTCGGTTCTTCACCACACGGGTGTCCTATATTAATTTATGTCCATCACTACTTGGTTGCAGGGAAATTCTACCTCGTTGATGCCGGTAACCCTAACAAGTCTGGCTTCCTTGCTCCTTATAAAGGGTTTCGATATCATCAAGAAGATTTTAGGCGAGGGCTCCGCAGAATAGGCCACGACTATGAGTACTTCAACTGGGCTCATTCATCACTCTGTGGTATTATTGAACGCATGTTTGGAGTGAGGAAGAAGCGTTTCCGAATTCTAGAGAATATGCCATTGTACTCAATCCACACACAAGTTCCGATAATTCTATCATCCACGGCAATCCGCAATTTTATTCGCCGTGACCGAGATCCGGACGAAACAATGTTTGCCAAGGTTGTGAATTCAGAGGAGTATGCTTTCCATGACCTAGAAGATGAGGACCTCGAACAAGAGAATCGTGAGGATGACCCCTGTGGACGGTGCCACGCTTTTGATGTTTGTTGTTTTGAAAAAGGGCGATCTGGGGAAAATAGAAAAATTTAGAGTCGCCACCCGGGGTTTTTATTTTTGGAAAATGTTAGGTACCCGAGGAACCGTTTAGAAAAATAATGACTCTTGTGCCGCTGAAAAAAGGTTTGGTCTGCGAAAAATAGAGATTTGG
>JAXBDA010008258.1:0-15286 GCA_036023075.1 Gaultheria prostrata | reverse complement strand
GTTAGAATGAAGTATAATATGAGGTGTAATAGGATTAGGGAGAAATTTTTATTGTTGAATAAAGAGACTAAATAATTTTTTGTAGTAGCTCACTAACATTATAAAAAATAAAAAGGAAGAGTAAAAGAAAATAACATTAAAAGATTTATGAAAGAAGTTTAAAGAAACACTACAAAAGCAATAAAATTTAACAGAAAGATTTTAAAAAAATTTGTTGGGAAAACAGTTTCCTCAACATAGCAAAAATCCTCATTAGACTAACTGGGTTCCAGCTTATAGCTTCTAATTTGAGCTTCTATCTTCTTTTTACAGCTTTTCTCATCCATGTTTAGAAGGATCTTCATCAAATTAGCCTCCGGTACTTGCTTAAATTCGAAGACGAAGACATCAACCAACCCACCCTAAACCATTCCAAATCCACCCCCGTATCGCTTTCTCAAACCTTTCCTGGAAGCACCCAAACAGCTCTTCCATCAATCTTTCCTGTTAAACCATGGTTCGATTGAGCCATATTGTGGTCTCGGTCATAAACATTCTTGCTCTTCTTTTGTCCATCAGCCTCATCTCTTTCTCATCGGTTAGTATCAAGAAGGGCCCTACTGAATGCAATGGCCCCCATCCAATTCAATTTTTGCTCTATGGGGTATATTTGTTTTTCTTGTCTTTCGTGGCTTTGATAGGTGCAATTCGGGCCAACAGGCGGTTGCTATTGGTGTATGCGGGGGGTTGTTTGTTTGGTTCATTTGGCTTATTGGGTCGTCGGCTTTCTTCTTAGTGTTGAACAAGGTGAGCGATGCAAAGGCAGTGAAGGACCCTAAGGAAAATAAGCTCAACGATTATCCAGGGTGGTTGAGGAGATATGCCGTGGATGGAGATGGATGGGTTCCCATCAAGAGATGCATGGTGACAGTCCAAACCTGCAAGAAGGAAACGGCTGAGAAAAGAAATCAGCGGATTGAAATACCATCCCTTTCGGTACTCTCTCTCTCTCTCTCTCTCTCTCTCTCATATTTCTATCTGCTAGGTTGTTCTTTCAGATTCGTTTTCCTGTATGATTTTTTTCCTAAACTCTTTGGTCGATGGATTTCAAAGCCTGTTTTAAACATTTTATTTTGGAAAAGAAACCACTTCTGCGAAAACACGTAAAAGACGTTTCCAAATTCTCGAAAACCATGTTCCTAAACAACAAATGTATTATGAAAAGGACTAGTCTTTGTTTTCTAAAAAGTTTTCCAGAAGAATTTCTGAATGAGTCTCACGGGTTGTATCCTTGTTTATTGCAAGTGTATTGGAAAAGAAACCGACTTCTATTAAATCACGAGAAAGATGTTCCCAAATTCTCAAATGCCATATTCTCCATGAAGATTAAATAGATTTTGAAAACTATGACTGCTTGTGTTTTGGAAAATAGTTTTCAAGAAGAAATTGTGCAAAAATGAAGCAGAAAATGGACTAGGATATAAGCAATGTCGCACCTTCAAATTTGATGCATCAAATGCTTTGACCTTTGTTTTGAGAATTATCGTCTAAGCATGTCTTGACCCAAACGGGTGCTTTACAAATATGAACAAGTACTGTTGAATCTCAAATTTGTATTAAAAACAAAATGATTTACTCTTTTTTTTTTTTTTTCTGTTCTTCTCTGCAGAGTGGTTGTTGCCAGCCTCCTTTGCAATGTGGATTTGTTAACAAGAATGACACCACTTGGGAGGTTCCGAAATCCGGCATTCTATCTGGAAATCCAGACTGCCAATCATGGAGGAACGACTTGGACCAATTGTGCTATGATTGCAACTCATGCAAGGCTGGGTATCTAGGAACCCTCAAGAAGAGGTGGTTCGGGGAAGCGATATTCGACATCGCTACCTCTGCCGTCATCTTCGTCGGCTTCTGGATCGCCTTTTGGGCTTTCCGACAAGCTCCGAGGGTGGACCATTTCCACCAACTCACAGGCAACATTGCCTCCGTTGCTTGAACTATTATGCATTTATATATATTTTATATTTTATAGACAAAGCTCCAAGGATAAAAGGATGATGTGGGTGATAAGCACCAATTGTGATATGTTCTCATTGAAATCAAGATAATACAATTCTGAGGATGTTTTACGGTGCTCTCTTTTTTGTTACTAGTCTGTTTTTAATATTCTCAATGTTGGTGATTGTGGAATGTCCGAAAACAAAAACGTACCCTATGTCATCGAAAGAAAGGAATGAAAGTTTTGGACACAGTTTTAAGTATCGGCCGTTACGTAACTGTTTTTGGGTTCTCCGATATGTTACACCCCGGAATACTGGCGATATGTTACACCCCGGCATACCGGCGAGAGTAGATATGTTACACCTCGGCATACCGGCGAGAGTAAAAATCGCATATGTATTGGTCCGTTTCTGATTCAGGGATCGGTACACGGCCGATACTTGACCATTACGGATTATTTAAGCAATTTAAAGTTAGTTTTTGTTTGAAAATAATTTTTAAAAATTTACGACCGCTACAGACAATTCCCATTCGATACTACCGAAACTGTTACATTCAAACCGTTACCATCGCCCAAACAAGATGACACAAAAAAAAGAATATCTACGCGGGATGGGATAAAATTGTCTTTGGTTGGGAACCTAAAATGTATTATTGGGCTTGAATCTGCTCAACACAGGGTTCACCTTGATGATTTGAGTCGTCGTGTGCATTAGGCGAACAAAGATAGTGGATTATTTTAACTATGCAATCCGCTCAAATTTTGTAAATTCAGTGGACGGCTTGCATGATTTTGATAAAAAAAAATCAAGAAATACAGTGGGCGAATTTCTCCCAAGCTTGGAATCGTACCCTAGCTTCAACTCTAACCCATCGGGACCTCCAAATGTTAGCTGTTTGGAGAGAGAATCAATAAACAAAAAAACTTCGTGTATGCAAGCATGTGTACACAATATGCACGGACGGTGCATCTCAACCATCCATGCATGAAATCAATGGTCCAGATTTTTGTAGGATTTTGTCTTCTCACATTAAGGATGTTTTGTCATATCAATGATACATATGATAAACGCCAGATTGTTATTTTAATTATTCGTAGGAGCAGTCTTTAAAAATTAAGTGGAAAATGATGCTTCACCTTTGACAAAAAAATTTAGCCGCATTCGTAACATGTTATGGAGTAGTATTCTTTAATAAAACCTCATTTTGAAAAGGATTATAGTCAGGCAGGCCCTGAGATTTTTAGGGCCCTAAGCGATTTTTAACAATGGGGCCTTTTAGTTTGTATATTTATTAGATGTTCCACATAATGTAACAGAAAAAAACTTGTGCTAGTGGTGATGGGCGTTGTATAGTGCATCCGACTGGTCAAGGGTTTAACTCCCGGCACCTAAGTTTTTGATACGTTTTTGAAGAATTATGTCGTCGAAAAAGGGTGCGGAAGAGGATCAAAACCTCGACCTAATGGTTATGTTAGATGAAACTTACCTCTGAGCCACACGTGTTTGCAAATCTATTGACTTATATTATATTTGATATGTTCCGAAATTTTTGGGGTACTAAGCGACAGCTTTGTGGGCTTATGCCCATGGCCGACCCTGATTATAATCGTATTTGTTTGAAGTCCTTATATCGAACTAATATTTAACATATATAGTAGTATAATATTGCAGCACAAAATTATTGTAATTCTTCCTTTGTCTGGGAATTGTTGGGTACCAAAAGAGTATTTCTGATATGCCGAAGAAACTTCAGCCGACACAATTTTTACAAATATTGTGAAAAATGGGCAGAGGGAGTATAATTTTCAAAGTAAAAACCGGGAGATAAAAAGAAATAAAATCACAAAGAAGAAAAAGACCGGCCGGTAGTGTCATCTGTGTCCTTCACGAAAATTACCAATGTAGTGCCGCAGTATTTGCTGCAGAGCACGGAAGCGGAAAACAGTGGCATAAAGTTTACATATTCATGGACTTTGGACACTGAATAACAAGAATAGATATAGATTCAGGTAAATTTCCAAGTTTCTTTATACTAGACTGCCTCCGGCACTTGTCTCTCCGTAAGAGCTTTGGGGAGTCGCATCATGATCTCAGTTGTTGTTCCTACCTGCAAGAACAATCACGCAAGAGAGGAAATAAAGTTTTGCACAGAAATTGAACGAAAAGGCAGGCAATTTGTACTCAGGGATCAAAATTTTGTCTCTGCATATTGTTCCGGTCAGCTAGGAAACAGATGTTTCGTAAACATTTTCCGGAATCACAAGAGAAATGTCAAATGAATCAGGGAAGTATGCAAGTTTGTTGGTTTTTCCTAATGCGTGTGGAAAAATAATGAAGCAACTCAATGTTTCCAAACCACATTCATACCAAGTTCTATATTAATGCACTGATTACGCTCAACAAAATGCAGATTTTACCAAAGCGTCAATTCTGATCCCCTTGCTGTTCACCAATCTCCTCCCTTTGTTTCTCAGCAAGCTTAACAAGAGTCGACTGCACAGCATCACACCCTCCAACCAACAACCGGGTCACTATCTCCAGATCCCTCTCAAACCGGGCTGCCTCGAACTTAATGGTCATGTGTGCACTTGGCTAATATATTTTGCTTACGTCTAATGGAGATTCCCTTAAATTTTGATGGATACAGCAGTCTGCTGCAAATGATTAGACAAGAGATGGAGAACAACCGGATTTGAAATGACACGCAGAGGATTTGTTTCTTGATAAGCGAAAGGGAAAATTGAAAGGTTTGGATGACATGCTCGACATGGAAGGTCATTGATTGTGTAGTTGTTTGTTTACTCAGAATTTATTCCGAACTTTCTCGTGTCGGACAGAATGTAGAAGATTATTTTGAATGGTCAATGATAATGTATAAATCTTGGTTTCGAATTGAAACTATCAATATGTATAGGGATATTTCCCAGTGTCTGCCAGATTACACCAGATTTTTTCAAATGTTCATATCCACAATGACACTCATTTAACAAACGAGTTTCAAGTAAGCAAGTCATACATTAAAATGAAGGTAATCAAATGCAATTGAGATTATGTACGATTACAGCCAGTAAACCTTTTTCAATTCTAAGATTCTCGACTGCAAGTAAAGAGAAAGTGGGGCAAAAACAAAGAAATACCGCAAAACTCATCTTAGCAAAACTTTTCCCCTGTATTTTCTGGGAAATGTCGTAAATTAGTCACTACAAAGGAAAAACAATAAGAAGATGAGCGAAAACCTAAGACAAGAAGAAGACATCAATCTGCCAGGAAAGCATAGCGCAAATTGTGAAGTCTCTGGGAGCTCCAAGCCTGAATAAAGAAACCAACAGAGGGCTATTGACCGTACACGCACTCAAACATGGAACAAACAAACGGTGATGGACCAGAAGTGCCAGCTTGGAAATCCCCCTCGACAGTGACAACTTCCCACCAGCCAGCATGCCTCAACAGCCCAGGTGGTTGCGATTCTAGCAGCAGCTGCTTCGCCCATGGAATCGGACTGTTCCAAGGCTCCTGCACCAGTTTTCTGAGCAACTATCCCATCCTCGAATTTTTACTGCTGTTTAAGCACCCTTTAATAGCTCCATCAACCCATTATCCCTCAGAGAGTTCATCCTCCCACGACCACAGTCCAAAAGCCATCTATTCATCTAAGCTATGGCAATCTCCCAGAATCAAAACAGAGCCATTCCATGTTCCACAATACAATGTCAAAATTCATTCTCAACAACAGTAAACTTCTAATAACTTGATATTTTTTTGCAAAACTTATACATGAATTTCTGAGATATGATTCAAAATTGACAACGTTTTAATTTTTTAAGCAACCATAACACATTGCCATGAAATAAGTCCATGTGTTGGCTACCACAAAGTAAAAGATTACCAACATCATGCTCCTTCTACAACGGACGAGTAACAAATCCTCTATCCACCATTTTCTCTACCAATTCCTCATGCTTCTTTATCTGCCCAGCATTCCTCAGCAATTGCAAAACCATTTCATAACTTGATTGACCCGGTTTCAAACACTTCTCCTCGATCATCTCTTTCAAGAATTTATAAGCATTGTTCCAGTGCCCCATCGAACAATACATAGAGATTAGAACCCGATAAGTATTCACATTAGGCTCAATTTCACTATCATCCATCTCTCTCTTAAGCTTGAGAACCATGTCAGTTGATTTTGAATCAGCAAACATCCGCATCAGTGTGTTATACGTCACTGTGTTGGGCTTACATTTCAACTCTTTCATCTTGTTAAACATCCTATGAGCGGCATTCACATCCTTTGACTTCAAAATACACCCAAATATCGGATTGAAGGTATACGCATTAGGAGTACACCCTTTCTTGACCATCGTATTAAGTATTTTAACTGCATCTTCAATATTCCCATCTCTACAGTAACTCTCTATGATGAAGTTATAAGTAATGGTATCAGCCGGACAAGAAAGCCTCTTCATCTGATTATACACTTGCAAGACCTTCTCAGTCCGGCCAGCCTTAACATGCACCCTCATCATATTATTGAAAGTAACTGAGTTCGGTTCACACCCGACATCAATCATCTCCGCGAAAACATCGTGGGCACGAGTAATCTGCCCATTTCTACACAATGCATCAATCACAGTACTATAAGTATACACATTGGGCTTTACCCCAGCTGTCTTCATTTCGCGAAACACCCTCTCAGCCTCAGATATATTGCCTGCCCTACACCACCCATGAACTAAGCTACTGTAAACAACCACATCAGGTTCAAACTTCTCTTTCAAGCTATCAAAGAAAGATTGAGCTTCAGTTGCCCTTCTCTTCTTACAAAGAATACTTATCACCACAGAAAATGCAATCCTATCAGGAATACATCCATACTCCTCCATCCGGTTAAACGCATGAACCGCCTCAGCAGCCAATCCAGCCCTCACATACCGCCGTATTAGAATACAGAAAGTATCAATTCCAATTTCTATGCTACGCAATTTCATCAATTCTATAAAGTGCCAAGCAATATCGAATTGGCGTACCTTTCCAGCAAGGTCAATCATCTCATTGTAGGGGTCAGGGGATGGCGCAAAATCGGAATTCGCCGTCACCCAATTGAAGTAAGCTAGGGTTTGGGGAAAAGGGATGCCGTGGCGGACCGTGCCGCATTTCTCGATTACGAGGCGGACGAGGGCGGGAGAGAGGGATACAGAGGCAGCTTTGGAGAAGTCTATGGAGAGAGATGGGATGGTGAGGTTAGGGTTAGGGTTAGGGTTAGGGTTAGGGTTTGGATCGGGGTTTTTGCGGTGGTGTTCTTTGATGATGGAGTGAAATTGCTCGGCGAGAAGGGTTTCTGATTGAGAGAGGAGAGCGGTGGCTGTGGGTGGTTCGTCCTCGTTTACGACGGCGTGTTGGAGGGTTTGTGGTGGAGGTGGGGAAGAAGAGAAATGGGATTTGAAGGTGAATATCCGGCTAGAGAGAGGAGAGAGAAAACGAGGAGGAAGGTATAAATGGAGTTTTGATTTGATTATCGCCATTCTCGTCTTCTTCCCGTGCTTACTGGTTTCAGCAGGCGAAGAGGCTGACTACTGTGAAGAAGTGTTTGGAAGCTAGAGAGAGTAGAAGAGCAAGCAAGGGTAAATTACACCGACCTCCTCGATGATTTTCTTCCACCACAATAGTGACCTGAGAGGTACTGAAAATTACAATCTGTTGCTCTTGTATTAATTCCCTCTGTTCCTGAATGGATGTCTTTGATGCTTTCTGTTGTCTGAAATACTTTGTCCATTTTTTAGAAAAATAACATTGCTGTTGTTTTTCCTAGCCCGTGAATTAAACGGGCACAACGCAAGTTGATAAAAAATTGGAGTTAAATATATTCGTTGTTTCGGACATCGAACGAGACAACACTAATTGTTAGAGAAAAGTTATTGTATTGTGCAAATATAAATTAAAAAATTATGACAAATTAAAAAAGAAAGTAAGAAGAAAAAGACGTAAAAATAAATAAAAACAAACAAAAATAGTAGGAAAATTGTGATTTCCGTTACACATTAAGAAAACCAAAACCCACGTTCACATTAGTTCCCCTCTTACTGCCAAGCCCCTACAATCTCTCTCTCCCTCCCACCCACGTTGCCCACCCACCATATGTGGAAAAATTGTGAAGGATAAATAATTTGAAAATTCAAGGAAATTAGCATTGGGGGTTTGGAGACTTTTTCAAGGAAACGCACATTTTTATATGGTATTGATTGATGATTTCCAACATGAAGGATAAGGGTGATCAAATTTTTTGGCCCCTGATATTTGATTTTTTTAAAGAGGAATCATTGGAGTTCTGATGCGATGTGGACATCAGATCGACATCAGATATTCACTTCAGATGGAACTCCACATGGTGGAACTGAAGCTCTACATCATAATCAAATGTTGACAAAGGGATTTTTACCTAGGTTATAAAGAGATTTATAGAGAGAGAAGGGTAGTTGGAGAGGAGATCGACTAATTATTTTGGGGGAATCAATTGCCCTAATATAACAAAGGGCAATTACATAATTGCAAGCCCTTTTGTTAACGAAGTTAGCCCAAACTCGACAAAAGGGGGTTTTGTGATAACTTTTAATGGATGAGTGGGTGTCCTTGTTTGTTTTTAAAGATGAGGGAGTGTCTCTGAAAAAGGCTGGTAGATGAGGGGGTGTGTGCATTTTACCCACTTAATTATTGTTCCTCTTCAGTTTTGAACTCTTTAGGGGATATTTAAAAAAAGAGGATGCCTCTCATTGAAAACCAAGCAGGCCTGTATTTTAGAACCAAAATATTGTTTGCACAAAAATGAAGACAACATCATGCATAACCCAATTTGCAGCACTTCACAAAAAGGGGCCGTTGATAACAAGTTGGAGTTGAAGTCGCCATTCAAAAAATAATAAGTTGAAGTCAAAGCTAAGAAATATGTACTTTGTTTTGGAGACATAATTTGTCTACTAAATAAACTCTAGATTGCTCACTAACACAAATTGAGCAACTGGATTGTTACATAATGGTTTCTGGAAGTGTTTTGCAAAAGTGATTCTGAAGTATTCAAATTGAGCACGATTATCTAAAATTACTTTAAATTAAAATAAACTGACAATCACATTTAGAAGCAATACTTGAGATTATGGTTATCATGTCACACCCCAAAATGAGAAGTGACCAGCCATGGACCACGAGGCTTCAACCCGTGATGCACGCAGCCTTGAAAAAAACAAAATAAAGTCATCGGGCATAAAATATCCTTTTTTTTATCAACCCAAACCAAAGCCAAATAGGTCTCAAATCCTAACCATGGGGCACAACGTACCATCCCATCTGCCCTAAAATGACAAGAATATACTATCACCAATAGAAAAAGGAGTTCAGATTTCTCTATCAAAAAGGTTTAACAATATGCAAAAGCGAATAAATAAAATACTAAAATTAGGATGCAATATCCTATGGAGGTTGACACAAAGAATCTCCAAGATGCCGCCAGAGTCCTCACCTATTGACTCGATTTTCCTGAAAATGATGTTGCAATAAATCCGTACAAACTCGGTGAATGACAAAGCATGTATATTATATAAATTTCTAAAGCAAGGATAAAAATAGCTTATCATGCAAACATAATTTGGCATACAAGGTACAACAAATTAACAAAATAAATCATTTTACCAATAACAAGTCTTGATGGTGATCACAACACGATATCCAATAACAATAGTACCGAGTGCCAGTGAACAAAAATCTCATAATCGGATCCAATATCGAAACTTAGAGTCACCACGAGTAGGCAACCCGTGAAACTTTTTCTTAAGAACGATCCGGCAAAAGTCAGCCGTTGAGCATTAGGGTCACCGGCCTAACTCGGTCTCTTCCCTAATGGCCAGAGTCACCACTGGACTTCCAAAAATAAATGTTCCCAACAATATCCACCAAGTTCTCACCAAAAAGAACATCTTTTTATCGCATGCCAATTTAAAGGATGAAATATAAACAAATAACGTTTTCAATAATCTAATGATAAATTTTTCAAAAGAATAATTCAAGGGACACGGGGAGTTTGAAAATACATAACATGCTTAATCACTCACCTAGATACAAAGGTAACGCACTCGAACACATACAAAGAGACTAACCTGGACAAAATAGATCATAAAAAATAATTAACTA
Source organism: Gaultheria prostrata (assembly GCA_036023075.1). Lineage (NCBI taxonomy): Eukaryota > Viridiplantae > Streptophyta > Magnoliopsida > Ericales > Ericaceae > Gaultheria > Gaultheria prostrata. The sequence continues at coordinate 5,126 of JAXBDA010008258.1, read as the reverse complement.
ACACGAATATAACAGTGACTATGGAAATATAATTTTTCATTAAACTACCCAATGCTAACCTAACCCTAAATTACTAACCCATTTGTTGCAAACCAAAATCCACATCACCAGCCTAACTTTGTAACCAAAACATTAAACTCGAAGTCTCAAGAATCAGTTTCATCCACGTACACTACCACCTGGTCATTACATTATTCTTGATAAAAAGTCATGTCTCCACAGAAAAATATAACCCAAGACCATTTAACTCTACTACCACTAATAATATAAAAATCATTTCACAGAGCTCCCATACTAGCAATTCCCACATGACTACGTCAGTCGTCACCACCGCACACCACACTCGGCACAAATCCACCGATCTCCGTCACCAAAAATCACCGCAGTTATAGAAACAAAAATTGGTACTCAACACCAATGAATTTGATCTCAAAACAGTATTTATAAAAATAATGGAATTGCAGAAAGTATATAGGAAGTTTCCCACACTGAGAAGCCAAGGAAAATCGTTGAAATCGACTACTGCTGCTCATGCTCTCTCTCTCTCTCTCTCTCAATACGTTATCAGTTATCACCATAACCCAAAACCCTAACTTATACTCTCTCCGTCCCATATTTATTGTCCATTTTCACTATTCACTTTACCTTAAAAAATTGGTTATATTTTTCAATGTGTAATGTTGTATATATAGTCAATATGGATCTTGTTTAATAGTTCTCGATGAGTACTATTAAACAAAATTTTCAAAATTGTAAAACACATTATAGATTGAGAGATATAAGTAATTGAAAATTGGCACGCAACCCCGTAAATGGACAACAAATTCGGGACGGAGGGAGTAATTCTCTGAACGTGAAAGAAAAGTAACAGCAACCCACGTGTTTAGCCACTTGCTGCTAATAAGAGGATTACAAATTATTTACAAAAGCAGCCCCAAAATTTCTAAAATTGCAATAACGCCACAAATACTTATATTGCACACAAATTCATTAATTGGGACCCGGCATAACACCCAAATTTATAAATGGCAATATACCTTAATTCCAAGCTGTCACACAACGCAGTCAAAATGGGGTCAATAGTCGGTTATTAATTCAATAAATTTGAGGCTCAGGCTTTCACAATAATAGATTTACTGTTTTAGGCAGCTACAACTCTTGGTGGCAAAACTCACTATCATATATGACTACTAGAACCACGATTGGCAACTAATCTCATGGTGCTTACTGCTCAAAATACAGATTGTGCATCTGCCATCTTCGATGGAAGTTTCGTTGTGTCTATCTCTAGTAACTGATTCCAACTTTTGTTCACCTACAACAGCTTTCTTTTTCTCAAAAACTGATTTCTTTCATTTACTTTCCTCCATAGGCTCCCCAAAAAATTCTCAAAACACTCCTACAAATGTGGCTACAACAAAAACCAGAAACAATACTCCACCCAAGTAGCCAATCTGATGGCAGGTTTTGTTAGTCTAGTTCCACCTTTCACACACACAGAGGTTCAAACAATTTGGGTCCTACCAGTTCTTCAGAGATGATGTTCGCCAAAAATCCTCCTCCAAGAATGGCAATTGATGTTGCAAGAACATGACCAACAATTGCACCACTTGTCACACCCCAAGGAGACTATGGAGAGAGAAAGTCAAAAAAAGAATAAAAAAGAGAGGAAGTTTTTGAAGTTTTTTAATGGAAATTCAAGAAAATTTGTACCAGAGAGGCAACAAGGGCAATTTTTGTGCCAGTGTCAATGTAAGGAAACACTGGCTTGTTGCAGAAAAGCCGAGATAAAGCTTCATAGAAAGTCTACGGATATCATGATACGACAGCCTCCAACCCACTTTCTAGTGCATCAGTAAACAGTGGCAATTGCAACAATTTTGGAGAAGTAATCGAACACGTTCTTTCTAGAGTGATTGAACTAGTAGTAAATCATTTAGAAAACTTGTGAGGATGAAGAATGTTGCCATGATTAAGGAGATGAAGATGCTTACAGCAAATAACATGAGGCTTAATGACTTCCACACAATTTTGAGTGGATTTGGTGGTCACTCCACAAACGAGATAAACAGCATTTCTGATAGTTAAAAGTGCACACCCAAACAAGAGAGAGAGAGAGAGAGAGAGAGAGAGAACAGTACACTCACATACCAGGTCACAATTCATAAAAGAAATAACAGTATATCCACATATTGGATTCTCTTTCAACGCATGTAAAACATGAAGCCTCACTACAAAAAAAAAAAAAAAAAAAGGCCAAATATATTAAGCATTACCTTCTCCTTCACGAGCTTCTTAGCTTCAACATATGCATCAAGTTCGGGTTGTTCTTTTCGCTACTCTAACCTTCATTTCAAGGAAGATTCCATGCATCTTTTATTGATTTGTGTGGCCAAAGAACATCAAAGGAGTCACAGATGCATATTCTCCAATTGGCAAGTGTAGTTTTTTTTGTAATCCATAAACACGACCTAGTGAAAATGAGAGCTGGTACTCATACCTAATGGAGTTTGTTAGTGTCCATGATGCTCTTTCCATGCTGTCATGAATAATCAATTAAGTTGTTTGTCGTAGTGTCAAGATGTACCCTATTCTTTTTGTTTCACAAAATCAAGATACCTACAGTCTCTTCCAGTTGCTGATCGTATAATGCTTTTGCTTAACCCAACTGCCTCCTTGATAGCGTACATCTTTCATAATTAATATTTCCATACAAGTCTGCACCCCTTTGGAAAAAAAATTACTGTAAACATCTTTACCAACTCTTTTAGCAGTTTGGATTCTGTCGATTTTAGAATTTGGTCTGCTTGTTCCATCTGCTGAAATAATGACGATGAGTCAGAAACATGCCAATCTCGTACAGACCATTAATTCCTCGTCATTCAAAAGAACTACTACACTAGGACCACCTACCCAGCCCAAACATGGTAAAGTAATCCATCTTTCACAACTTAAAATACCTCATTCCAATTCAAGACAACTTTTTTTTATCCCTTGGTAAAAGGTTCAGAATCATTCTAAAAAATTTCCCATCTTCACTATCAATTGTGAGTGACATGGACATGGTAGAAGCATCTACTAATAAATTTTGATTACTCATTTGCTGTAAAAATATCACAACTTTATGCCTATCACCCCTGCCGAGGAATGCTATAACATACATGTCTATTGTAAGGGATATCATTGGGTGGACAGCCACCTGCATCCATTTTTTTTGAATGACAAAGAAGATCTCTTTTAGCTACTTTACCTTTATTTTCTCCCCTTTTGTTTTGTTCTATCAACCTTTGGTTGATTTTGTCTTTCCCCTCGATGTACCCTTATCGAGTTTTTTAATATATATCTCTTTTGCCGATCAAAAAAAAAAAAAGTTATAAGCAAACAATTATTTCCTAAAATGGCAAAATTGCTCTTTGAGAGCCTAGATGACATCGAACGGCCGAAATCCATCGTTGATCATCGCCAGAACGATAACGAAAGATGTGCATAAGCCCGTTTCCCTTCAAAACACGGACTCGGGGCAGTTTCGCCAAAATGGGCCGCGCAACTTAAAAATGACGTTTGGACCCAAACGATCCAGGAAGTGGACACAACCTTGTCTGCATCAGCACTCCAGATTTGGAGAGAGAAAAAGGAGAAAGAAAGAGGAGAGAAAGTGAGGAGAGATGGTGAGTTAATATCGGCGGAACGATCCAGATGCAACATTTGGGTACCATGTAGGCTCGACACGTGGTACCAGTGGGTACCCAATTTTTTTTCCTAAAACAGTGGCTTGGTATCAGCCACACACACAGCATCTCTGGTTTCAGTCTAAGCGATAATCATATGCGTACAGAAGATTTTTGTACATAAATCATACAAATCAATTGACTTGAAACTATTTCGCGTCCTACACGGATGATCGAAGCCGTTCATATTTTTTAAAATAATACTTAGTACGTGGTACCCCATAAAAAATAAGCTCAATCGGATATAGGTAAATGTTTCATTGGTTTATTTAATTTTTGACTCTGAACCAAATGCTAAATAAATCGATGGAGCATTTACCATTATTCGATTGAGCTTATTTTTTATGGGGTACCACGTAGTAAACATTATTTTGAAAAACATGAACGGTTACAATCATGCATGTGAGACCCGTAATAGTCTCAAATCAATTGATTTGTACAATTTATGTACAAAAAATCTGTACGCCAGTTGGCAACATGTGTTGGTGACACGGTAGTTGGGTTTGACTGATACGGTAAGAGAACGAATGTTGGTTATGTTGCCTTTACAATAAACTAAAAATACCCACCAGATGAGCGAGAACTGATATATAGGGGTGTTGTGCTAAAAATAATCTAAAAACTAACAAATCTAATTTTTTTTTAAATAAGACAAAAAAAAACAATTTGAATTATTTTTTCTAAAACACCCCATAGGAGACTAGATATGTAGAGAGAGAGGGTAATCGACAACATGACCTCCTTTTTTATCTTCTTTTTTTTTTTTTTTTGTACTTCAGGGAAATAGGATAAAAACTAAAGAGGAGTATCGGACTGCATCAGGAGTGCAGGTAGTTGGTTACACACAAAATAAAATAGCAAAGGTGACATACCACCTAATCAAGAGATTGTCTAATGTTAAGGCTATCCCTTAACATGAATTCTCTAATTGACAGAGGTGGGTCAGACGTAACAATAAGTTCGTCATTTTGTTCTGTTCCAAGGCGGGCAAGGTGATCTGCACATTGGGCAGGGAGTAAGAGGTAATTTCACTTCCCCCTTTTATTGACCCCTGAAAATGTCGGTTTTAAGCGTATTATTCTCCCATCCGCGTCTACCTGGTGGATTCCCTTTCTTTTCTCCTCATATGCCATGCTAAAAATACACGTACACATGCATATATAAAGGAGGAAAATACCTAAATTTCTTCATTCTATCCAGGGGCGGAGGGAGGGGGGTCAAGCGGGGTCACTTGACCCCACTGAGGTGGCAAATTTTAATAGAATAGGTATAATATTTTTTAGAATTTTGTATTTTTGCCCCTTGCATATGGTATTTTTTTGCCCCTTGTATATGATATTTATTTGCCCCAACTACTTGCCCCCCTTACCACACCAAATTATTTTTCTTCTAACTCTC
>JAXBDA010008257.1:0-15287 GCA_036023075.1 Gaultheria prostrata | reverse complement strand
TCTCTTGTCTCTCTCTTACTTTTCCCCCATATATTATAATTTATTAAAAATAGGGAGGGTAATAGGGAGTGTTGTTGGAGTGTTGATAGAAAAAGTGTCAAGTTATAATAGATATATGCACTGTTCATAAACTTTTTTGAGGAGTTATTGTTGGGTTGCTCTAAGACAACAGGACTAAAGCCTAATGGGCCGAGCGGACTTTGGACGGACTTCGGGCTCGCGGGCCAAATAATGACCCTTACCAAATGTATCATATTTTTGGTGAAAAATAATGAAAAGCAAAATAAGTCTTCATTCACCATTCCACACTGGAGTATTATGGAGTACAGTAGTATTTATCAAAACAATTCACATTTTACCTAAACCCCCGCACAAAAACCCTCGCCTTATCCTCTCTCTTTCTCTCACACTTCGAAACCCCATTTCACGACCATGGCGACCACAGCAGCGGCGGCAGCAACCACCATAGCCAGATCAATTCTAACCGTTCGATCGTCATCATCTCTCTCCTACCTCCGTTTCCTCTCCTCCGCTTCATCCCTAGCCCGGGCCCCACCTCTCCCCGGCTTCGCTCGCTCGACCCGGTCCACTCCCCTTTTCTCGCACTCCATCCGAGTTGTCGCCCCCGTAGCGGCTCGCCTGAACGTGGTCCGGTGCAGGGTGAACCGCCCGGGTGGGTCGGCCTACTCGCCGCTCAACTCCGGCTCGAATTTCAGCGACCGGCCGCCGACCGAGATGGCGCCGTTGTTTCCCGGCTGCGATTACGAGCACTGGCTGATTGTCATGGATAAGCCTGGAGGCGAAGGGGCTGCGAAGCAGCAGATGATAGATTGTTACGTCGAAACCCTAGCTAAGGTCCTCGGAAGGTAATAGAATTGGAGAGAGAAAGAGAGACTATTTTCGGACGACTCTTTTTTTTTTTTTTAATTGTTTTTAATTGAAATAAGCGTCTATTACTGTCTCCGGAGGCAGAACATTAGTAGGAGTCATAACCCTAGCTAGAGGTCTTCAACCAAAATGAGTGATGGGTTTTACTAGATATTTCAAGGGCAGGCACCATGATTGTCCATCAATTTGAAAAATGTTTATTGTATGGCTGTGTTTTTTTGAAATTTATCTTTATACTTGTTATAGGCTTTAGAGCATCTCCAGCCCTTAGTCTAATCTGAGTAAAAGCTTCATTTGGTATGAAGTACTCATTGACAAACGAAGTTACGAAGATCTAAGCACAAATTTGGATTAAAACTTCTTTAATGGCATAGTTGTAAATCTTGACAGCAAAATAAGCTTTAAAAGTTAAGTCTTTCTTGGTTTGGTTAAAAATGTGAATAAAATCAGTCTGGTTTGAGTTTGAGTCAGTGACTGGAGTGTGTTTACAGGGTTTTTACTTTTTACTCAAAATTTGGTTCTGAGTCAGTAAAAAGAGTAAGGGCTGGAGATGTTCTTATTGCTCATATTTGGTGGAATAACTAGAACCGGGTTTATATTAGTCTGAAGACAATGAATTTGTTTTTGATTATGAAAACAGTGAGGAGGAAGCTAAGAAGAAGATTTACAACGTGTCATGCGAGAGGTACTTCGGTTTTGGGTGTGAAATTGACGAGGAGACATCTAACAAGCTCGAAGGTTTATGTTGCTATGTGTTTGTTTGTCTTACCGAATATTTGTAATGGCCGCTTTGGTATTGGTTTTTACGATTCTTCTTTCTTTGTTGATAGGTCTGCCCGGTGTTCTATTTGTCCTTCCTGATTCTTATGTGGATCCGGAGAATAAGGATTACGGCGGTATGTCTTGAACACTTTTAAGTGCCACATTGAGTTGCATTATGATTTGAAATGCAAGTGAAATTATCACAACTGTGCGCCCGTTGTTTGGTTCAGGACGACTGGGGTTGTCATATTTGACCAGTGCATCATGTCTGCACTCGTAGTTGGAGTAATATGTGATCATTATTGGTCTGGCTCTGGCTTATGTAGTACGGTTATGACTTCAATACATTTATTGTTATGTTTCTGTGATCTTACAAGATTATGGTGTTTACCTTTGTAGGAACTTTGTTAGAAACTTAGAATCTATTCACGAAAGATTCATAGGCATTTTTTCTGGAGTGCTATGTGCTGCTTAAACTTAGCGTGCTTTAGATTCTTCCTTAGATTCTTCCGCTCATGCTTTTGTTATTGATTAAAAAAATTACAAGTTCTGGACATGCTGTTGTTGTTGTCAAATGGCTGCTTTACTGCATATCAGGTTCATTAGGACGTAGTGCTGGATTTTCCAAGTCCATCTTGGCAAAACAAAGAGCCTTAAAGGGGCAGTGAGTTGTTTTGATTGCTGCATACAACTGTTATGGACTGCTCCAACTTAATATGGTTGCTGATTAGTGGAGCTGATACATGAAAATTTGCATTAGCATTTAGGCTTCATCCCGTATCGCAGGTGTTGCCTTCTGAGCTTGTAAAATGCTTCTTTCTCCTGCCTCCGTTTTTAAGAAACATTGGTTGTCATTGCGAGTAAACAGCTAGTTTCCTGTCAAACGGTTATTTTTCCTGCACAATAGTGTTGTTTTACAAAGTCCATCTTGGCGAAGCAAAGAGCCTAAAGAGGGCATTGAATTGCTTTGATTGCTAATGGACTTACATTAAACCTCTCTCTTAACTGTTCAGGGCTACTCAAACTCCATAGAGTTGCTAATTAGTTGAGGTGAAACATGAGAAATTGCATTAATGTCGGCCTTCAGGCTTACTAGTAATGTTGTAAAATGCTTCTTGTGTTTTTCTTTCCATATTTTAAGGAACATTGACCTACAAATAGGTTCATATGCGTGGGTGTTTGGATATGGTTTGCGAGTCATTGTTGCTTTCACTAAATCAGGTCCAGTTGGTACAAGGGTCAGATGATGCAGGAATCATGCTGGGATTTAATTTGAGTCTAACTCGAGAAAGGACAGAGTAGTTAAAGATCAGTTAAAAGCTTTGGTTGCTAATGAACCCATGTCAATATATTGTTTGCTACTCTAGGCTTCTTAATGGAGTTGCATATAGTGGAGTTGGAAAAAGCATATTGCATTGTCCCTTGCTTGCTTCTGGTTTACTTTTGAATTTTGATTTATTCAGAATTTCATCAGATGTTGACGTTAGGGGTCAGCATTCAATCTATACAAAATTTTGAGCAGGGTTGAACAGTCTAGATTAGTTACTCTTTCCTCGTTTGTTATCAGTTCATTGTAGTTTTACTTTTTACAAAGTATCCATTGCTGCTTTGGCTAAAATAATCTGTTTAGTTATTACTTTTATAGATTTAAGTTTCGCTTTGGACGAAAGTGGTCTTTTTTCGAAAGAAAAGCTCAGGATAGATCCGAGTGCGCTTCTGCGAATTGTATGTCATAATGTCTTTATTTGAGGCTTTGGGTGAAGTTTATTTTCTTAGCCGTTCCACTTGTTGACCAGTTAGCTCTGCCTGTATGAAGTTCCATTCCTGTTTATCTCTTGCTTAGACTATTACAATCATTGTTTCTATCGTCTCTCATCACCTCCTAATCACCCTCTTAGCAGCAATATATATTTGTATTTTACTTTTGAATTTTACTTGTGCTCCTCTCAATGTTTCGCAGCTGAGCTGTATGTGAATGGAGAGATTGTTCAAAGGTCTCCTGAAAGACAGAGGAGGGTGGAGCCGGTGCCTCAAAGAGCCCAAGACAGACCAAGATACAATGACCGGACTCGCTATGTCAGGCGCCGGGAAAATATGCGGTGATCTCTCTATTTCCAGGGGGTGAAACAAAGGGTGGTCAAATCTGCACAAGATCGCTTATTGCCTATTGGTATATGAGTGCACAGAGGGTTTTGCTTTCTTATTAGATGGTTGTATCTACAGTGTCGTGTTGATGTTTTGTCTTGGCCATGTGACTAAACTGTGTCCCATGAACTTCATAACCTCCCATGCGCTCGTCAATAAGGCGACTGTTTGATCCTCTTTCTATAATCCTTATCTTTTCAGTGTGCTGATTGGTGTTTGTCTCTTTGATTGTGCTTCCCGAGCTATTAAGTAGATTTTAGATGAGAGCGTGTTCGGACAGTTTAATTTTAATCATTGTTGGTCCACTTCTATACCATCTTATACCTCACATCGATCGCACAGAGCAATCAAGTCGACTGCTTGATTTTTCCTGTGATAATTTTGTTTCTTTGGTGTTCTCTTGTATGTTTGTCACGGTATCGATTTCAGCTTTCCATTTCTTGTTATCCAACCATAAAAGTAGCAGAATTTACAGAGCTCCTGTCATCAGACATCAGAACCACCATGAGCTTCGAGATCTCCAACCCCTTCTGAATCGGTGACTTTGGTATGTAATGCCTATGCAGCAACTTCTGGCTCGTTCGTAACTAACGACTCGCCTGACCCAACAAAAATTCCCGAGGAAATCAGCATTTCATCCTCATCCAAGGAGACACTTGCATACCCAGACTTGTCTGATTTTGTTTTCAGTTCCAAATCCTCTGCTGTAGTTTAATTTCGAGGTGATTTCGCTTCTTTGCCTCCTGTAACTTTTGAAGGGCTTCTTTAGCAGAGGTGAATTCGCTTCTTCGACCTCCTGTAACTTTTGAAGGGTTTCTTTAGCAGCATTGATATAGAGATCCCAAAAAAGGATCAACAAACACGAACGAAGGTAGTATTCAAGGGCGGAGGCATGTAGAAACAAATGGGGTCACTTGACCCCACTCACTTTGATTTCTCACACGGACATTTGATAGTTTGCAGTTAATTTTTACCATTTTGACCCCATAGAAATTCGGTAAATTGCCTCAACTTGCTTCAAATGAATAGAAATCACAAGCGTTCTCTTCCTTTCGAGACTTGGCAGGATAAATGAGGCTATCCAAATACAATACTACAATACAGTAGATCTATGGTATTACCAATTATAAAAGCAAACTTAGATTTATGAGTGTAAAATACCTTATAATTGACCTCTTAGCATGGTGATCCCACCAACTGGAATTCTTGGCTCTGCCTCTGGTAGTATTTATTTACTAACTGATCGTCTCATGCAATTATCGGTCCATGAGTCGGTGTACTCTGTGTTTTTTTCTTTTCTTTTATGGCAAATGATAACGCCACGACACATAATGTTAGTGCCACAAACTTTATACTGTTATGACGTTTTCAACCTTGCAAGCAATTGGGGAAGCTGACACTGCTTGCTTCTTCTCTCTCTCTCTCTCTCTCTCTCTACAAAATACGCATATCATCGTTTCTCTCTACTTGTTGTCGCTATTAGAATCAGCCACAAAAAACCTTTGATTGACCAAACATGCACTCATCGAAGCCAATTGAACGGTATGACCCTGTTAGAATCAGCCACAACAACCCTTTGATTGCGAGATTTTGGTAACCATATGCGATGTTGGAGGGGAGGCCGGCGGTGGTGGTTCGACCTCGTTGAGCTCATCAGTGGTCAAATTTCTGCGGAAGCGACACTGGTGACGCAAGATTGGGTATTGGTTTGGGGGCTTGGGGATCGCTCAAGGGCGTTGCTGTTTTGCTCTTGGTTTATGATGGATGCAGACAATCTGAGAGGAGAGAGGTGTGGAGTAGAATCTGGAAATTCCATGTTTTGTGTTGGTCCTGTTGGATCTTGATTGCCAGTTCAGTCGTGATATAACGTGATTTATTGATTTATTTCTAGGGTCGGGTTTTTGAGAAAATGAAGAAGGGGGAGCAAGGTTCCTTTGTGAGAGAAAATCTCTAGTTCGAGGGTAGGAAGGACAAATGGCACATTGTGTCGTGTCACTAAACAATTGTGTCGTGGCATTAGTGCCATCCTTGATTTATTTCTTGGTTATTTTGGCGTTCACTTTCCTTTTCCCACCCCTGTTTGGCTTGGTGCTACCGACGTTTCCCCATAATGCTGATGATACCGCGAGGATTACTTCACATGTCATATTTGTGTGCGCATATAATAAACATGCATTGCTAGTTTTTTTTGTGGCTAAACTGAGGTCGGATGTCTTTGTAATTTGGAGATTAGCTGATAAACGAACCGAAGAGTCAAACCGTTAGATTGTTTAAGCTTGGTTTAAAAACTTACGAGTTTTAAAAATATATATGAGCTTGATTTGTTTACAAAACGAACTAATTTCAAAACGAACTTCAAAAGAGGTGATCACGAAACTGATCTTGAGTAGCATGAATTTTTAAACATCGCAAGTCTAAGGAGCCGAGCAATAGTTTGTTTATGATTGCCTCTATTGGCTGTCAACTTGACGAGGGCATCACATCCAATGGGTATGCCCTTGCTAGTTGCTGGATTTGGGGTTGCTGCTGTGCAGCCCTATGCACAGCAGCTGCTGTTCACCATCTGGGCCGTCCGTTGCTCGAATGGATGGCCCAGATTTCATGTTGCACGGACGATAACCAATGGTTTGGATGTAAAGATGCGGAAGTAAAATCTGGGCCATCCATCCGAACCGTCTGCAACGGACGGCTCGGATGGTGCACAGCAGCAACCCCTTTTCTCTAGTTGCTATAGCATCATAGTGATGACAATGAATTTGTGTGCAGTAATGCACAATTAGGCCATGTTTTGATAACCGTCTTATTTATAGTTTACACCTTCTGGAAAATCTGGACACAAATTCATCACCTTTATTCATGCCCTAATGGCCAAAGTATTTTTCAAAAGGCCACGTTAAAAGGTCATTCAAAGACTTTCCCTAAAAGGATTTGTCTTAGTTGATGAATTTGCTCATCGCATAATTAATCGGTTTGATTCTTGAGATTAGATTGCAAAAATATATTCTCTCAATTCCTAAATATTAGTCCCGTACTCTTTTTCTTGCTATTTTTCAAATCAACAAATTAAGTACCAGTGTATAATTCTTTAAAAAACTTCGCACCGAATTAAAGTACTCAAAATTAAAAGAATTATTCACGGAAGTACGTACTTAGTTTTATGATTTAAAAAACGTTACGACTTTTTGTAACAGACTACTATTTAGTAGAAACGTATGGAGTAATTTTCTTTGATCTGACATGAGTGGTCTATTTTTTCACCGGATCGGAAATTAAATTAAGGCCCCATTCCATTAATTCAAAAATCAAAAACCAATTTTTTTACCCTTTTCAAGATAGTCCATCCCCTCACAATACATCAAATAAAAAATTATAAAAAATTAACTCGTTTTTCGAATTCATATTAAAAAGCCAAAAAATAAAAAAAAAAACAAGTTAGCGGAACATCCCTAAGGGCATCCACAATGGACTCTCAAAGATGGCTCCTAGGTAAGGCTCTTAAAATTTAGCAAGCTATTTGATCAATTGTGGTCTTCAATGGACTCTCAATACAAGCTCCCAATGGTGGCTCCTAAGAGCATCACCAATGGAATAATCAAAACATCTAAATAACTAAAGTTAACAATGTTTGTTCAAAAATTGGCTTACATTGGTATAATCAAATATAACAACCTTTTAGCCAATAACCAAATTTTGGCATTTGGATAATCAAAAGTAATAACATTTTCTCAATAACCAAAACTCAATAACCAAATTTTGGGGACCACACCCTATTTATAAGTCTCTTTTGGTAGAATGAATTCAAAAGAAACAACATTCTCCCTTCATTCTTCAAATATTTACTTCAAAACTCAATTTTTTTGCCCTCTCTCTAAAAAAATTGAAATTATCAATAATAAAAAAATTTGGAAAATATGTTCAAGATTGGTCTCATTTTAAAGGTATTGTGAATATATTTTAAATAGTACTAATATTATAAAATATATATATACAAGTTTAAAGTTGTGCCCATTTTATGAATAAAAATAGAGTGAATAGTACCTTTTTTTTATTATGGACACAAAATACCATTGTGACACTCCACATTGTTAACTTTATAAATGTTTTGTATGGATAATCAAAATCTGATGTGACAACTTTTAATTATCCAGTTTTAGTTATACCACTGGTGATGCTCTAACCCATTAGTTAAATTTAAGTAGCCATGTAGCTAGCTCCAAGTAGGACCCAAACCATTTCAATCTTTTTTTAATATGGAATTTTCAAAAGATAAATAATTTTGTTTAATATGCTGTCTAAATTTAGCTAGCTCATTGAGTGTACATATGCTCTCTAAATTTACCAAGCTCTAAGAATGAAAATGGACCCCAATTTTACTTTTGTGGACACTTAAGAGTCAACTTGGGAAGTACTTTTAGAGAGTATACTATACTCTAAATGAGATGCACGAGCCAACACCTTGACCGTGAAAACAATAAGCACAAACACGCTTTTTTACTTTTCTGGTTCAGATTAGTGGAGTATAATGTATAACGACCCTAAATTGCCTTTTCATGTATTTTCCAACTCCCAACGACAAGTCAGTCCGCCACAAAACTCTCTCTCTCCTTCGCACTCGTGAATGAATGAGAGGGCCAAGCATATACTCCCTGATTGCGGCGGCGATACTTGTTGTTATCGGAGGTCTGTGCATAAACTCCGTCAATGGCGCCGAGCTCACCGGAGACTACTCCAAGCTCTCCGGCATCATAATCCCAGGCTTCGCCTCCACCCAGCTCAGAGCGTGGTCCATCTTAGATTGCCCTTACTCCCCTCTCGATTTCAATCCCCTCGATTTGGTCTGGCTCGACACCACCAAAGTATTACTACTTTTAACTCTCTCTCCAACACTATTTCCTATTGTGTTCATTATCTGATCGTCTCATACCAATTATTGGTCCATGATTCCGCGTACACTGTGATTTTTCTGTGATATTGTAGTTGATTGTGGATTTTTAGACTCCGTAATATGGTGTTTGTTTGCGCTGTCAGTTTCAATTGTATCCTTTGTATATGTAGTGGACAAGCAAGCTAGAAAATGAATCACGCCGTTAGTAACTTAACTAAGCATAATGTCAGTTCCTCGATTTTTGAGGTTAGGGGGCACTACTTTGGTGGTAAAATTTCACGGGAGCAGCCACTTTGTGCATACATTGCCAAAGGTCAGGTGTGTCCTCCACTGGTTGGGGATAATACATGGATACTGTTATTGTTGTTGTATGTATTCCCGGAAAGTATTAATTACGTTACGTGTATTTATTTTTTATGATCCCTCATCAGAATTAATTTTTCACCCTAATTGGCTGGGAAACTATTTTGATTGACGGATTTCAGGACTTTCTTTTTATGGAATAGGGCATCGTTGCTACTTCTGTTTTGTCCATACCCTTACCACGTATCATAAATACATTATACTTCATTCGTACTCTCATTTATGATCAAAGATGATTCTGTCTGTCACGCAGCTTCTTTCTGCTGTCAACTGCTGGATAAAGTGCATTATTCTTGATCCTACCAATGAAACAGATCATCCAGAATGCAAGTCTCGCCCTGATAGTGGTCTTTCTGCAATCACAGAACTTGACCCAGGTTACATAACAGGTATTCTACACTTTGTTCTTACTTTGTCTCCTCTTCAGCTATGTTACTTGGTCATGACTCTTGGTTTTGGAGTTTCCCGATATATGATAGAAGATTGTGGTCCGTATGCCGATCAACAAAAAGATTGTGGTCCGTACACTTATACTAATGCTGAAGACTGTATGTTTGTACTATGGTTGCAGACCGAATCAAAAAATAGTTGCTACATATTTGTTTCCTGAGCTAATCATGTGGTTGGGTCTTTCAACATCTGTCATTTACGCCTACTAATGTACTCACTTTGTAATGTACCCGAAGTTTATGGAAAAGAGAATCATGCCCAATGAGAGAAAATTCTATGATGAAGTATTTACCATCATAGACAAACTGAATTGTAGGTTTCATGGGAATACTGAATTGCTGCACTGGTACTGAATAGCTTTCATGTAAATCCGCCAAATTGAATTGATATAGCATTATAGTCTTCTTGGGATAAATGGTTTTCTAGACACTCAAACTAAACTTATTGCTCAAACTATACCCCCTGCCTATTTCTTTTTCTATGTTGTAGAAGGCAGAATTGTTGACTTTTCTGATGGTCAACTTTCATTCTTGTGACTTGAATGAACATCTGGCTCGGTGACTTCTCTCATCTTCTCAAATGTCCAACCCTGTATGGAAGATGTATTTGGAACTTCCTGTCATGCATACTTATGATAGATTCTGCCATCATTCTCTTCCTCAGAATTATATTCTAGTTATCGTATTCAAGAAAAATAAAAAATGTTTATTGGGAAGTGGATCAATGACTATCCATACAGAAAAAGTGGATCGGTGACGAACTTGTTTCCTTATTCTGAAAAATATGTAAGATGGTTATCTGCCTATTTTGGATGCAACAATGAACTTGATGTCTTTGTCCCCTGAAAAGTAGTGCATGGTCATCAGGTCCTCTTTCGTCAGTGTGGAAAGACTGGGTCAAATGGTGCATTGAATTTGGTGTCGAGGCCAATGCAATCATTGCTGTTCCCTATGATTGGAGATTGTCGCCATCAAAGCTTGAGGAGCGAGACCTATACTTTCACAAACTAAAGTTTGTATACATCTTGCATGACTTTCGTGTCTTCTTCTTTTACTAGCTGTGATCCATATTTTTTGTTAGATTGCTTTTGTAGTACTTGAGTTTTTCCAGAGCCACCTAGTAGGTGCTGGAAGCACGACATCTCTAGGAGGAAGACTTAAATTTCGTATGATATATTTAGCACACGTCTTTCTACTTGCTTTGCATTCTAGCTTTACTAGCGACATGTTTGGTTGGCTAATGTGATCTGTTGGTACTAGGTTTATGTTCCACCACTGTTTTCCTATGCTTTTTATTAGATATTCTAAGCGTTGGATCAGGTGGCCTGATGATTGGCATCTCATAAATATAGTTACCCTAGACTTGGAATCTAGACTCTCTGCACTAGTTACATTGAATATATCTAGTAATTACTTTTCTTTGGACTTGGAAAATTGATGAAATTAGAAGTAATCCATACTCAAAGAGACTATTGAGGTTTCTTTCGTTTTCTTAACTGTAGATGACTCTCTGTCTTGCTTTTTTCGTCTGCTTACCTTCTCTTGGGGAAATAAGTTTTTTACAGTATTGCTCTTCACTTGAGCCTTTCTTCTTTTGGTTATCATTGCAGGCTTACATTTGAAACTGCGCTTAAACTTCGCGGTGGCCCCTCAATTGTTTTTGCACATTCATTGGGCAACAATGTCTTCCGCTACTTTTTGGAGTGGTTGAAGCTGGAAATAGCACCCAAAAAATATGTCCAATGGCTAGACGATCACATTCATGCATATTTTGCTGTTGGTATGGCACACTACTTTAGAACTAATGTTACTTTTTAGTTCAGACAAATCTAGGCATGCAGTCTTTTGAACTTGTTATTTTGATGTGATATCAGGTTCCCCTAATCTTGGTTCAGTTGAGACCATAAAAGCAACGCTTTCTGGAAGCACATTTGGTCTTCCTGTATCTGAGGTCACATTATCTCTCTCCCCCTCCATTTCCAGTGATCTCTTCTTTTTTGTTCATTAAGGTTGGATTTGGGTTTTCTGCTGTATTCATATTTGGTAGAAAACAATGCATATCACATCTACCTTTCTCCTCTACTAGTACCTTTCTATATTTACCAGTCTTAGATGCACGGTTTGGACACGAGGTGTAAGAAAATTCTGATTTTTAACCTGTCTTGTGAAAGACACAAGAAAGGGAATGACCAAGAATCCTAAAATTGATCTGAGCTTCTTGAAAACCACATCGCTACTTTTAAACCTTCAATAGGCAATAACATGTGCCTGCTACCTTGTTTCATTTTCAGAGGAACATATGAATACTTGTGCAATTACGAAATCTGGATGCAAGGGAGTGAACTTGCATTTTCATCTAACAAATTTTAGTAGGATTGTTGGAGTGCTTCAGGATGTGATACTGGTACCATTTTGCTATAGATGCCAGTGTTAGTATGCTTACCATCAGTTTTGGCATCCAGGGAACAGCTCGGTTGTTGTACAATTCATTTGGCTCTTCAATGTGGATGATGCCGTTTTCGAAGCATTGTAGGGCAGACAACATATACTGGAAGCATTTCTGTGGTGGGAGCAGAAAAAGTCATCACACTTATCAGTGTGATACACACGAATACCAGTCGAACTTTTCTGGGTGGCCAACGAATGTAGTAAATGTTGAAATCCCATCAATACGAGGTAAAACTTCCCCAAGGTGCATTGTGGCCACAATGGTTCTACCATGCTCATAGATTCTTTCTTTTGTCTTACATTGTCAGGAGTTGATGCTTATCCGTCCGTATTTGAAGTAGCTCAGGCAAACATGTCACTTATGGAATGTGGATTACCTACCCAGTTGTCCTTTTCAGCTCGTGAAGTATCAGATGGGACCTTTTTCAAAGCAATAGAGGATTATGATCCTGAGAGCAAAAGATTCTTACACCAATTATACAAGTGAGTGTGCTTCGTCTGTTCCATTAGCACTTTGCTTTCATTTGCAATCTTCCTAATACCACGGAATGCATTAAAAAGTGCAGAGCAAGCATGTCAACTGTCAACTTACTGTTGAAACTACTCGTTACTGTCTGAAACTCCTGATTCTTTTTCCTGAAGCATCTATGCATCATTATGAAACTTTCGGGAGTATCACATCTATCTATGTCCCTATCACAACTCTGTTCTAGTCGCTTGTGATGTTGTAATAAGAATTTGAGGCAATTACTGGGGGTCGGCTATTTCTCTAATGTGGAACATTGACGGAAGGCATAATATGAGATCTGCTTGTATCTACTGCAGTAGATATTATTGGTACTATTGTCATCTTTGTTGAAGTTCTGTCCTGCAGATACTACTGCCATGACAGACAATAGAAATTGTTCCTTACATCTATTTTTTCCCTCCATAATTTTCTTTTACTGACAGGCTTGTCCTTGTAGTGAGAGAAACATTATACATGATGCCTTAGAGTTTGATTGCAAACTATGTTTGTGCCGTTGACATGTTGGTCTGAGTCTTTTTCTCAAACACATCCGTAGCAAAAGATGGAAGCTCTAAAAGTCAGACGAGCTGTGATTGGTGTGCATAAAAACATTTTGTTCATGGAAAGCTTTTTATATTCTGTCATTAACGTGTCAAGGTCCATGTTGCTTTGCACATACATTTTGAACTATTTCTATGATAATTTTTTGCCACTTTCTGTGTAGGGTTGTAGAATAGGAATGGACTAGTTTTTGGATTGAAGAATTGAGACTTGTATTACTTTGAGCATCCACATCGACCTTCCTGATTTGGGGCCAAAATATTCCCTTTCAAGTCACTTCTGTACTTTAGCTAGCGATTTTTTCAAAAAAATTCATTGCATCATACTCTCTATGATACCGCTATTGTATTGATGTATTATTTCTTTCTTCTTTTAATGCTCTACATGTTCTTTATTTTTATTTTGTTTGTGAAAGTAGTGGTTGACGGAGAGAGAACATACAATAAACTAAGACAAGGGTGTGAATAGTGCCTCCTCTATTTTGAGGTGAATTGATGGAACACTTTAAGGAGGCTGTTGATTTTAGGATTTTTTTGCTCTCCTATTTGGTTTGGGATGAGATTTGGGGTGCGACCGTGCGAGATATGGATGTGGGCTTGTTTTTCTGACTAATATTAGGAAATAAAAGCTTGGGTTTTTTCACTTGAATTAGTTCTCGAATTGAGTGGCATCAGTGATAGAGAAGCTCTCTGACTTTCTTTCAACCATGTTTCAGGTCATATCATGGTGATCCGGTTCTAAATCCATTGACGCCCTGGGATAGACCACCTTTAAAGAACATATTCTGTATATATGGAATAGATGCAAAAACTGAGGTATATTCATGTTTTCCTAGCAAGCTTTGCCTCCAACTCGACATGAACCCGACAACTGAAACTGAAAAGCCAATTTTGGTCCTTTCTTGTCGTGGCTGTAAAATTTTGGTTCTTTGTGTCCGTACCAGTGAAGTCTTCACCTCAAACTCTAACTTCTGTTGTTATGGTTTGTAATTATTTGGAACTACGTGTTACTAAGTTCCCACAAACGGCGCCAAAATAAATAAATAAAAGGAGTAGAAAAAAAAAAAGAGAAAAAAAGAAAAGAAAAAATTTAAAGTCTGGATTTTTGGAAAAGAGAATTATTTTTTACCACATTTAAAAAAAATATAGTGATGAGTAATATTTCGGTTGGTTGAAAATTTATTGATTGTGCTAGATTATTCACATATAATATTGGGTTACTAACAGATATTGTGAGATTATACCGTATTAAGTTGTTTTCTTATAAGTATCACTGGTGGGTTGGCTATAATTTAGGGAGCAGTTCCGCAAATTAGGTAGCTAATTTAGGGAGAAGTTTCCGTAAATTAGGTAAGTGATAGATGGTAGGTGTGGGTTAGTGGTCAGCTTTGCAGAGTTACCCCAGAGATATTTACTGGACCTACTGGTTGATATTTTTTTAAATTTATTTGTTACTAAGTTCTAACAGAAACTAATTTTGGCCCGAAATTCGCTTACTGTATGAGCTGGTGCATCAGGTTTCCGCCACTTGGAAAATAAATTATAAGAACACATTGGTATCCATTTGATTTTACAGCACTTTAGTGTCCCTCGCTTCTCGTCATTTCTTTATTTTCAATGAGAACTGTTGTTGACGGTTGTTAGAAAAGTGTTGGTGGTTTGTGTGTCCTGATGTCAATATGAGCAAGGGTTATCTAATTCTATCCCAATGGTCCTACCACTAACTAGTGAAGAAAAATGAAGTGGTAGGTATAAATGCCCCAATCATTCGCACTGGTGAAACTGATGGTGGTTTATCAGTTAATGTTGAATCTCCGATGTAGTGTATATAGTCGTTGCGATTAGTGGCTGCAGGGAAAATAATTTGGTCATGTCACTTACCTTTTGCAAATTTGACAAAGACAACCCCCTGACGAAGATAATCACTATCTGACTTCCACCACTTGCCATTTTACACTTGTCTCCCTGGCAGTTTGTCCAAACTCCGAAGGGCCCTATACGAAGCCATGAGTATCAATGAGCTCTATGAAACCTTCACTAGAAGGGTTACCTTCACTACAATCCCAATGAAGTCGACATACTTAAATGGTTACATAGAATATCAGTATCAACATCCTCTTTTGTCAAACTTGTAGAGGGCAAAATTCTGGGGTCTGTATAACGCCTCTAAACCTGCAAGACAGAGAGCCGTTAGAGCACCTTTGCCCTTCGTGGCAAAGGCCCTCCGATGCTTAAGTTAGTATCACGTACTAGAAGGAAACCGGAAATCACGCAAAGCA
>JAXBDA010008256.1:0-15288 GCA_036023075.1 Gaultheria prostrata | reverse complement strand
CTCTCTCTTACTTTTCCCCCATATATTATATTTTATTAAAAATAGGGAGGGTAATAGGGAGTGTTGTTGGAGTGTTGATAGAAAAAGTGTCAAGTTATAATAGATATATGCACTGTACACTGCCTAACTTACCAACTCATTGTTGGGGTTGCTCTTACAGAATTTTTAAAAAGTAACCCTGCCAAACACAACTAACAGTTCCATTCACTCCAAAATTGAAAAGAAGTTGGTGGGGATATACTTGCTTCTAGCCAAACAAAAACAAATGAATACCAAAATTTAGAATCATCAGACAGTCTTAGTTTTGGCGTTTTCCCCCCCTTATAATCTCCAATAATACAAGATCGAAGTTTCTTCTATAAACCCGGATTACTGTTTGATAAGTTATTTATTTACGCACAAGATCTCACCCTAATCATTGTTCAAATGCAACTGTATACCTGTAAAAGGAATGTAATATGCCTACTAGCCATATCTCGCACCATATGGTCTCATTATTTAGTGCTCCCGGGGCATGGCCAAAGTGGTGTTCTGAGACACTACACGTAATGTGCATGCACATGAGCTCCCTAACAGCAAAAGTTTTCAATCTGCTTATACCCATTAGAACAAGGCCTAGGTTTCTATACGGGCAAAAAAGAACATATATTTAACTTAACAAATCACTTCTTGTGCAAGATGTAATTAACTGCAACTTTGACTCCGACAAACACGGTTCTATTTTTCAGTGATTTTCTCTAGACGACAAACCAATCATCTGTATTCAAGTAGGACTAGGTGGGCTACTACCAAGGATGAAGCCAAGGGGGACAAGTGGTGGCGGCCGCCACTACAATTGTTATATAAAAAATATATTTTTATTCCTGAATTATATAGACTCGCCACCACTAGATTTTTTTTAATATTTCATTCTCATAATGCAGTTTGTCTTTTTATTTTTTAAAGACATATTTTCACCACCACAAAGGCCAAATCCTGACTCCGTCCCTGTCTACTACATGCTACGCACGTATGTGTCCACCCGGTAATGTAAACCCGTTAAGCGTAATAATATTGTATTATTATCGTTGGTGAATGTTTACTTAAAAATCAACCTAGTTCTTATCGACAAGAACTTTGAAATGAAAAATGGAATGGATTTGCTGGAAATGTGGCGTGTGAAGTGGAGTTTGGTTCCTTGCCGTGTTTCAGGACTTCTCTGGAAGCAAACGGTAGAATTAAAGAGAAACAAAGTGGATTTTTATTGAACTTCAAAGGGGTTACAAATCAATCAAGCTCGAGGCTATGATCGATAAGGTTTTTAAGGTTACACCTACTCCTAGAAATTGTTGTAAAGTACAAGAATGTAAGGTTGATCGTGGATCCTTAAAATTGTTGTTGACCTCTTGTATTTATAGGCTTCGTGGCTTCTCTTCAAAGTCTGCTTTCAAATTCAAATTTCGCAACTGCCTCTGTAATAGAAACCGTCTTGCAACTGCCTCTGAGATGATCCAAATTGTGTCCTTTATACGTTGAATTCCATGCCACGTAAGCCTTAATTTGCTACAGGCTTGACACTTAATCAAATTTTATGCTACGCATACCTTAACTGGTTGTATGAGTCATCATTCGATTTTTATCGATTTAACTCTCTAAATCAAATGACAAATAGTTATCTTCTTTTCTTGAGGAAATGAGTTATTTTGGAAAACTACCTTTGTCTAAATGTTACAGATGTAACTTCCTTTTTGGACTTTTGAGTCCTTTGTTTGAATTAATTTACATTTAACATGAATTTTAACCTTATCGATAGCATAGCCTAAAATCACAGGTCAATTTTTATTACATAATTGGCCACCATACACTTTAGCCTTTATTGATTGTTGGTTGTAATACTTTATGGAGTAAACAATGCCCCCTTATATAGTTAAGTTTGTGCTTAACTTGACTAAATAATAACTGTGACATGTGTCGGGCACGTCCATGTCTTTGTATAAGATAGTAATTCTAGGGTTTCAAATTTTTACTTTCTCCGTTCGCGCTTTGGGTTCTTGTCACGGCGTCAGAAGATACTCCTTTTGTTCCTCATTTTCCGGTGAGTGTCCAAAGTTCCGACAACCTCAAATTACAAACTTTCATCCCTCATGGGAACTCGAGTTCGTCCTTCATATTGGGACCTGTGTTTGAACCTACTATGCCTGAAGAAAAGTCGTCGTTATATCCAGTGAGAGAGAATGACCCACTGTTGTTAAGGCATGATAAACTTAATCGATCTGGCTGGGAACGCAAGTCCTACATTCGCTATTGGCCTTCAAAGGCCCCAGAAGGTTGGAATTTATAGGTACAACAAATGCGTAAGCATGTCAACGATGATCTAGTGAAGATGGGCTTAAGAGGTGTTGTTGATCTATCTCGTTACCCTATTGAACTTAACCCCCATCTTCTTGCTGTTGCTGCTGCATGTTTTTGGTCTAAGTCTTCAAATGCCCTAGTTTTATCGAGTGGTTTAATGTCACCCACTGTTCTGGATATTGTTCACTTAATTGGCCTTCCATCAACAGGCCTAGAAGTTAATATCATGATGCAACTTGACTCATATGAGCCAAAATTTGACTTTCCTGACACGGGTTTGAATTTTTCCCAATGGATTAAGACATATCATATGCAGAAAAGTAACAAACCTGGCATGTTTGAAAAGATTGCATTTTATTTGTGCTTCATCTGCAAATTCCTTTTAGCTATCCCTGGGCTTAAGATAACGAAGGAATATGTGAACTTCGCCATTTGCATGGCTCAAGGAAAACAGATGGCTTTGGCCCCCTTTGTGCTAGGGTCTTTGTATAGAGGACTATTTTCTTTTGTGGATAAGAAAATAGCAAACAATTGTGGTGGCCCGCTATTGATTTTTCAAGTCTGGCTGTATGCCTATTTCCGACAAATTCTTCCAAAAGATTCCTTTACTTTTAAAGAGATGGAAGAAGATAGGATCCCTTGTCTGACTTATGCTGAGATGCTGCTAGGGTTCTCACCTGATCATGAAGATTCTTCCTTCAGAAGATATCTTTCCTTTTTTCTCAGCCCAGAGTGTAATCCTAATTTTGACCCTTTTAAGGAGTTGAAATTTACTTCTAACAACTTGAGGCCTTATTTGGAGTATTCAGAGATGGTGTCAACAGAAAAAAATCTATTTTGGGCCAGTGTACTGATTCCAAGATACATTCCTATTGGATTCTCAACTCCAAACAACAGATTTGCCACCTGCAGTTATGAGAATTACTCTCCTTGTCAGATGGCCAGACAATTTGGATTGGTGCAAGGTCTGCATGCCCCTTTATGCATCCTACCATCACAGAGCATGCCTTTGAAGTGCTTATGATTAAAGGTGATCCAAGGTTGATTCTACAACCTCTGTTGGAAGATTTTGTTGAGAGAGTTAGGACCTTCAAGTTTATTCCTTTTCAAAAGTCTTAAATCTGTACCAATGAATTTATTCAATGGTGGTCTTTGATGGTCTCTCTAGAGGATTGCTTGTACAAGATTGACCCTGAAGCTTTCTTAGCAAAAGGTATACATCTATTCTTTTGTTAACTTTATAATCTTTCTTTCATTCTTCTAGTTTGTAAAAATTCTTTCCTTTTTTTTTTTTTTTTTTTTTTTTTTCAGATTTTGACAAGAGGGCCGCTGCTCTTGTGGTTAGTGGTAGCCAAGCCATGCCCTTATCTGCCATTCCCTTGGAAGAGTCATCTTCAAGAAAAGGGAAAAGACAAGTTACTGCTACACCAGAGAAGGAGAAGAAGAAACAAAGAACACAGAGAGTACTAAGTATTGGAGGTTCCACTTAAGAGCAAAGTTAATCTTTTGGTAAAGAAGATTTTCTTATCAAGAATTTGAAACCTCAGAAGTCTCAGGTATGTTTGGTATGATTGTTTGTCTTTTTCTATAGAGGCTTTTTAAATCAATCAGTGAATACCTTAATTGAGACAAAAATGCTTATCGTTTGCTTTTATTCTACAGAGAAAAGAGTCTAATATTGTGGACAAGTTTGATCCTGAGCCTTTTGAGGAAAGGCCAAAGTCTAGATCTAGAAGAGCTACTCCATCTAAGGGTATAAAAGCCTCTGTTCAGATCAAGAAAGCTGCTTCCAAGGGCCTAATGTCAGCCTATCTTACAGGTGAAGAACAAGATACTATAGTCGAGCAATCCTTATCGTCTGATAGAACAGACCCAGATTTCATAGATATTGATAATTTTCATGGACCCTCAATGTCTGAGACTGGTGTTTCCCATTTGCCTTTGGTGACTCATGACCCATGGCTACTGATGAGGTAGAGCAAACAAGAATAACCAGTGGTTCTGATGATCAAGGTGGAGAGGGTAAAACCCGTACTCCCTTTAGGGTGCCCTAGCTCGGCACAGCAACACGGATGTACCCTATAGGGGAACCGAGCTAAAGAGGCCACGAGTAGGGCTAGGCGCGCAATACATAGTCGACCATGGCACCACGAGAAGGTGCAGGGTCAGAACCGAGCTACGAATAGATCGGCCCTGGGATCTACGGGCCAGCAACGGTATAGCCGAGCTACGTGACAGCACGGTTACACCGCTATTAGGCTAACAGAACGGTAAAGCGTTTTGGAACAGTCTAGAATACTCTCTTACGTAATAGGAGGTGTATCCCGTGAAATAAGGGAATGATGTGAGCATTCCATATCGGATAATGAATGTAGAGTTCTGTTGAGAATCGTATTGCGCAAACATATGGGAATAAGACCTATATGGAAAGGGATCCCATTAACCATGGAAGACCAATATAACCACATCTAATAGGACGAGTCCTATTAGGAAAGGTTTCCTAACGTGATGAGAAAACTAGGGCAACGAGGACCCTTGATCAAACAAGCTAGCCTATACCTATAAATACATGCATTATGCCTACGGTGAAAGGTACGCTGTGAAACCTATTCATACGCATTGTACTTTGCTTACTTAGTATCCTCTTACTAACTTAAGCATCGGAGGGCCTTTGCCACGAAGGGCAAAGGTGCTCTAACGGCTCTCTGTCTTGCAGGTTCAGAGGCGTTAAACAGATCCCAGAATCTTGCCCTCTACACAAGGTATGGGAAACATTAGTGATGTTCCTAAAGCATCATCTGCCCCTGAACTGCAAGAACCAAACATAGAGCAGTCTTTTACTCCTGTTGTACCTAATCCTGAAGGTATCAAAAAGGATGGTCTTGCTAAGTCAGTGGTAAGGGGAAATTTTCAAGGTCACTGGATCTTCAGAACTATCAGGTACACTTGTATTGCCAAATCTAAGTGTTCCTATTATAGAACAAGTAGACAAATTGAAAGACATAGGTGCATCTTCTACGAATTTGACCAAGTATAATGTTATCGACCCCAAGGATTCTGTCTTATCTTCCAGTAAGGAATTAGTCATGGTGACCATTGGCAGCAAAATTGCTAATATGGACCTTTCAAGGCCAGAGATTATTGAAAGCCCTATTTGTGAAGGTCTGGAAAAAGTTACAAATTTAGAAGTTGGTTTTCTGGAGTTTCCTCCAAAGGATGTTAAGCCTCACCAACCAAAGGACAGTGTGTTGGAGCATCCTTCCAAGGATGTTGAACTTCAAAAGTCAGGAGAAGCTTCTCAGAAGTGTAAGTTTGGTGAAAACCCGACAGCTTCCCCTTCATCTGTTAATGAAGTAGGTCATGTTTCTGGTACCTCTTCTAATGAAGATTTGGGCTTCTTATTGGGTCAGGCTGACTCCATTTCCAAGTCAATTTCTGATTATTCCGAACCCTCTGGCCCTTTCATCTTGTATTTGTTGGATGAAGAAACAAAAGAAGAAGTGAAGAACTTCTTAGGTTTGCTAAAAATTCCTTTTGAGGAGTTAATGGAAAAACACAACAAAGAGATGATTTCTTATGCTAATGTCTTGGAGGCCAAACAAGTTTTTACTTTGAAGCAGAAAATCATGTTAGGCATTTTTCAAAGTCATTTGCTGAAAATGTAAGCATTTATCAGTACTATCAAGGTGAGATTAAAGAGAAGCAGGAAAGGCTTAATTCTCTGGCTGGCACTTCTTCAAAAATTTCTGTAATCAAGGCTCAAGCTATACCTTTGAAGGTAAAGTTAGATGAGCTTGATAAGGAATAGACTATCCTTAATGAAAAATTGTAGAAATTGCAAGAAGAAAGGGCTTCATTGTTATCACAGAAGGCACACATCAGTCAAGCCCTTGTGGATGTCATTGAGAAAGGAAAAAATGCTTCCGTTATAGCTAAAGCAACTTATGCTGACTTGCAGAAGAAAAGGTTGTTGTTGATGGACTTAAGCATAAGTGGGAGTCCTTTATTTCTGTGTTTGATGATTTGCAAACAGACATGTGATTATGTTATAATTTTTAAACTTGAAGAACCTTTATAAGTTTCTATCGTTTGTATTTGTTAAAGGTGAGGAGCCTTGGTAGGCCCTTGATTGGTTTTAAACTTGGGAAGTTTATGTAGGCTCTTATCGTCTATGGGCCTATAATTATAACATTGGATGGGCTTGGATTTGTGATTTTTTGCTAAGTCCACTATTTATGTTAGCAGCCTTACAAAAGAAAAGCCTAATTTTAATAGTAAATGATTGGATAATTCATTGTAGTATACAGTTGTGTATTTGAATTAAGTTTACCCATACACGTAACAAAGCGACTCTTAAACTTCTGTACAGTTAATATTTCCTTTGTGTTTTGAACCACTACGGGTAAATGCATTAACCCAATTGTTACAACTGCCAAGACATGTATAGTCATTATTACGTGGGATATCAAACGGCTCCCTTTCCCTACTTGTTGTGGCCTATAAATACCAATGTATTGAGCCATTAATTCTTCACAAACAATCAAAAGCAAACATACCATGGTAGACAACAACGAAAAGAAAACCATATTCACCGATGAACAGATCGAGGCAATAGCCGACCACTGCATGCATCTCTTGGCCTTCATAAGGTCAAACTTAAGGGCATAGATGATTGCCCTTCGATCCAAGGTGGATGCTCTGACGGTTAGGGTGGAGGCCCTGGAAGACTCCACTCGCCTGGAGACCTTTGGTGCTATCTTTGGAAAGAGCCCCCCCCCCCCCCCCCCCGCAAGCCCAAACGTCCTTTTGGTGAGGGATCCAACTAAGGATCCTTCATGGGACTGTGAGGATTGTCCTTTCAAGGGTAATCTTCATTTTGGGTCTTGTGGGGTGTTTTTTATTTTATTTTTTATCTAAGGGAGAAGGTGGCCTTTTAAGGCAAAAATGTAATAGCTTAGGCAGTGCCCAGTTCATCTGGGCACTTTATGCTTATTAATGAAAAATCTTTCTTGCCTTTGCTATTTATCGATTGACTCTTGTGTTCTTTGTTGCTTCTTTTTATCGTTTAGTTTACACAGTAATATTCACTCATATTGATGGAAAATACCTTTTTAAGTATTTCCCATTAATGGTTCTATCATGCGTTATTCCATCGATTGATTCAAGATGATAAGCACCACCTCTTAGAATTTGTAAAACACGAAATGGCCCTTCCCAATTAGGGGACCACTTACCAAATTTGCTTGTTCTCTTTTTCTTATCGAGTGGCAAAATAGCTTTCCATACTAAATTATCGAGTGGCAAAATAGTTTTCCATACTAAATCACCCACTGCAAAAGATTTTTCATGAACTTTTTTGTTATAAGTTTGTTCCATCTTTTTCTTTTGTGCTATGATATGATTCAATGCATCTAATCTAGACTCCTCTAGATTATGTAGATCGATATACATAGCTTCTTCAAAGTGTATATTTTCTGGATCATAATGTCTAGCAACCCTTTGTGACTGAACATTTATTTGCGTAGGCAAAACTGTTGCATGTCCATAAACTAATTCAAATGGGGTTGTTTGAATACTATCTCTTTTAGATGTTCGATAAGCCCATAAGACTCTTGGCAACAAATCATGCCATTCTCTAGGGTTATCCTCAATTAACTTTGATAAAGTTTTCTTGATTATTTTGTTTGTTGATTCAACCTGCCCATTTGCTTGGGCATAGTAAGGAGAAGAATGTGTCACACATGTTTCATTTTCTTTTAGGAACTATTCAGGGGTTTCATTTGACCTTTGTTTAAACTTAGCCAAATCTGCCACAGATATCTCTGGTTCATGTCTAAAGAATTGGGCATGAAATTGCTCTTCCATGTTTTGTCAAGTATATATGGAATTAGCAGGTAAACTGATAAACCATGTAAAAGCAATCTTTGTCAACGAATGTGGAAATAGTTTGAGTTACAAATCTCATCATTTCCAACTTCACCTATTTGAAGACAAAAGGGTCCAACATGTTTAATAGTGGATTGGTTTTCTCCACCACTAAAAAGGGACAATTCTGGAATCTTATAGCCTCTAGGCAATGCTATGTTATCTACCCATGCTGGGTATGGTTTTCTAAACATAGGATTTTCTAGCCTTTTTTAGCTCTGGGTTATACATTTCTTGCAATTTTTCTGTTATTTGAGCTCTGCTAATTTCAACAGGATCCCCTATAGGCTCATGTCTATGATTGTTTTGGGCATACTGTCCCAAATTAGTCACACCTGGACCCTGCCCTATACCATTTGGATTTGGTACGTAATTTTGCTCTGTACCATTAAAATTTGGTATATGTTGATTATGCCCCATATCATAATGGTTTGGCATATTTGGACCATTCATACCATTATAATTTGGTATGTTTGTTGCATAACCAATCCCTTGATTATCAAAAGTTTGGTTTGGCACAAGTTGATAAAAACTATTAGTGTGCTTTAGGGGTGTTGTCCTTCCTAATGGAATGGATTTGCTGGAAATGTGGTGTGTGAAGTAGAGCTTGGGTCCTTGCCGTGTTTCAGGACTTCTCTGGAAGCAAACAGTAGAATTGAAGAGAAACAAAGTGGAACTTTATTAAACTTCAAAAGGGTTACAAATCAATCAAGCTCTAGGCTACGATCGATAAGGGTTTTAAGTTATTCCTACTCCTAGAAAGTGTTGTAAAGTACATGAATGTAAATAAAAGATAAAAAGATAGCCAAAGTGGTGGTTGATCGTGGATCCTTAAAATTGTTGTTGACCTCTTTTATTTATAGGCTTTGTGGCTTCTCTTCAAAGTCTGCTTTCAAATTCTATTTCGCAACTGCCTTGCCAACTGCCTCTGTAATAGAAACCGTCTTGCAACTGCCTCTGAGATGATCCAAATTGTGTCCTTTATACGTTGAATTCCACGCCACGTAAGCCTTAATTGCTATAGGCTTGACACATAATCAAATTTTATGCTACGCATACCTTAACTGGCTGTATGCTTGACACTTCGCTTTTTATCGATTTAACTCTCTAAATCAAATGACAAGTAGTTATCGCTTTTTTGGGTATTTTTTTTATCGAAAAATGCTCGGATCAAACCCTTTTGGGTATTTTTCTTTTTTTACGAATCCTCGGGTTGGACCTTAAAAACATGTTTTAAACACATCTAACGGTTCGGATCGAACGAAAAATTGCTCACATAAGCTATACAAGGGATCCCTTATAAGATCTTCTCCCTATATATATGTATCAACTATTCTATCCAGCCCTAAATTGCAACCCAGCCTAAATTGTAGTAAAGAACATCCAGCTCCAAATTTTTCGATAAGCTTCGGCACCAATCGATCAACTCCACCACCGATTACTCCGGTAGCGACTTCCACTCTATCTTCTCATTCTTCAACCTTCCCTAGTAAAACGAATAGGAGCAAAGCTGCTGGTGGATCGTCTCGCCTCTAGTTCGTTTCTCTCTCTCTCTCTCTCGTAAAAAGCAAGGTGCATTTGGAGGGGCATTTTGGACCCAATACCCCCGGATTTGCCAACGATAGGGGTAAGGCCAGCGTTGGCAAATCCGGCTTCCCCCTAATTTGCAATCCACCCTTGGAAAATCCGGCTTTCCAATTGTGCAAACCAAACACCGGATATGTGTGGGGCCGAGATTATATATCCAGCTTCTTGGCAAATCCGAGTGCCATCTCTGGCATCCAAACGGGGCCTATAGGACTGCCGCTGTTTAGCTCATTTTCTTGTACAACAAAGAGAATGATAACAAACTTCGTGTTTTTAGTAAAAAAATTGATGAAGGTGAATGATAAGCTTTCTGATAAGGTCAAGAGCTTAGAAGTTACTTTGAATGGACACACTCAAGAGAGAGATGAGAAAAAGAAAGAAATTGTGCTTCTTCTTGAGAAAAACAAAGCTTTGAGTTGCGCCAAATCTAAGGAGAAAGTAGAGGATGACACAAAGACAGGAACCAAGATGTTGGATCATATTCTTTCCATCCAACGGCATCCTAGCAATCGTTCAGGGCTTGGTTATCATGTAACATCTTCAACTCCGCCAATTGGGATAAAAAAGACTAATCATCAAAAGAAGAAGACTAATGTGAATGGCATGCAGAACATGATCACTTCTCATGCGCCAAAAAAGAAAATGACTACAGTGGTAAACGGACATCCCAAATGCGAGGTAAAAACTAAAGTTATTAATAATGCTAAGTCTCAAGTTTTTACTCCTGTCAATAAATTTGTTCCTACTTGTCATTATTGTGGTATGACTGGCCATATTAGACCGCACTGTAGGAAGATGCATGAGTCATACATTCCACATGATGCATATGTAGCTCATCCTTATGGTCATAATTATTTTGTGCCCACTTGCCATCATTGTGGAATTAAAGGCCATATTCGTCCTTATTGTTTTTCCCTTCATGGCTACAATAGGACTTGTCCCCACTACCATAATATGAATAATCATAGGGAGTATTTTCAAAGGCCTAAACATAAATGCATTCGCAGGATAATTTTACTTAGAAAAATTCCACGCCCATAACCACTAAAAAGACTAGTATTGACAAGGGAAAGCCTAAACAAATTTGGGTTCGTAAAATTGATTTGGTCTCTGATGCTGATGATGATCTTGATTCTCTAGATGATGATAGTTCATTTGGAGATGTTGGCCTTGCCTTTTGAGGCTAGATCGTGGTTCCATAATCTAGGTTTATTTGATCTTGCTTTTTTTGACACCTAGAGTTATGGAGTTTCAGAGTCTATTTTTTTTTCTTTGCGTTATTACATTTAAAAAATGGAAAAAAAATCATTTTTTTTGTGTGTCTATGTTTAACATAGTTGTTTGGTGGGTCTGTATGTTGTGATTTCTTTTTTGAGATTGACCCGTGGTTAAAATTCCAAATGTGATGTTGAAATCCATCCACCACCATTTTTTTTTTTTTTTGTTTCCCCCCCCCCCTCTCGAAATTGAGAGAATGACTTGAGGAAAGGGCCACCTATAGGACAAAAGTCCTAGTAGTGTGAAAGCCGCCAATGATAGTGCAAAATACAATAGAAAAAGCCATTCCCATCGGTGAGGTTATTTTAAAAAATGAGAGTCTATGTAAAGGGGGCAATACGAAATAAGGTGGTATTTGTATTGGACCACTTGCGTAGTAATCGATTACATTTGGCTCTATCCAGTCCAAACGATCACGTCAAACAGCAAGTGGGGTAAGAGAGAATACATTGTTAAAAGAATAAAAAAAATTAATAATTGAGGGGGAGCTCCGCAAGTACTTATCAACAAAAAATCATTGAGGACCTAGCTTGGTTTGACTTCTTGAGGGAGAGTCATCTTGATACTCTTGTTGTTCATGAGAATATGGGTCCTAAATTGAGTTAACCTGATATCTAGGCCATGGATGCACACACACACACTTTCCTCACATGTCGTTGATCATGGTGTGTTGTATTCTGTATGCTTTGCAAGGTCTTATATCATCAAGTTGTGTCTTAAAATTTGGATGTCTTGTTCATATCAACTCATGATATAATACTTGCGCTAAAACATTTTCATGCTCGTATCTTCAAAAAAAAACAAAAAAAAATTAACCTCTGAGCATTTTGTTTAATTATATTTTGTTGAGTTTTTCGTGTTTTTCATTATTTATTCTGCTATTGAATTTAGCTGTCATATTATTTATGCTAGTATCAGCGCTTCGTTTAAATTATTTATTTGGTTGCATCTATTGGTAACTAATTATTTAAATATTTTTTCTTTTATTATTTATCTTATTCGCCCTTTGTCACTCCTTGTCCACTACTACAAAAACCTTAAACCATGACAGTCAAAAAGTGTCATTAAACACAAAAGATGACAGTTTTAAAAGTGTCATCTTTGGAGGTGACATTAAAAGTCTAGATTTATTATGACAGTAAAAAAATATCATTGAAACATATAAAGATGACAGTCTTTGCAATAAAAGATGACAATTTTAAACTATCATCTTATCTATTCTCCATTCCAAAAAAAAAAAAAATCCTAGTTCGAACACATGGCCATCGCATGGCCGCCCAGTGGAGCTCATGTGGCGCCCCCGTGGTGCTTGCGTGGCGGGCAAATTGCTTGCCCCAGGACTCGAACTCAAGACCTAGAGTTCGTCGCGCGCGCATAATAGCAACTGATCTAGCACACTTGTGTTAACAAAAGACCAACAAAAATATTTATACTATATTTTCGAAAAATTTTAAGCTGAGCACTTTTAATGTCAAATTTGAATAAAACTATCATCTTAGACATTGAAAGTATAAAACTAACTGTCATCTTATATGTTTCAATGACGCTTATAAAGCGTCATAAAAAATTCAGACTTTCAATGTCAGTTACATAAGTTCAGACTTTTAATGTCACTTTTAAGCAAAAACTGACATTAAAGAAAGAGATAATAATTTCACTTTTATTCTAAATTGTCATCTTATATCGCAAAGATGACAGTTTTTAGGATAGACTGACATCAAAACTCTACTCTCATATTTTCGATGACAGTTTTACAAAAACTGTCATTGTTTCAATTTTTGGTGTGTCATCTTTAACCATTTTTGTAGTAGTGGTAAAAAAGGAAGAGAATTATAAAACGGGGAGTAGGTTGCCTATTGTTCTAATGTGCTTGGATGTTGAGTTTTTTTTTGCAGCCTCTCTACAACTCGATCTCAGTTCGTCTTTTAGATTCATTTTATAGGAGAGATTTTCCTTATAGTGTGTTTTGTCATGGAAGTGCAAAAGGGGAAGATTGTAAGGACCAAACTCCAGAGTTTACTCGTGTTGGCAATTCCATATGACAAAACACATATTTATATCGAGTTGCAATTTTATTATTTTTTATAGGCTATTGAGTTTGTATAGGATTAAAGTGGAAGGAGTCAATATTTGTTATGGAGAGTGAACGTATTGGATTAAAATTAAAGAGACTAGTTAAGGGGGTCCAACAGGGACTTGCTGGCCCACCAAGAAGCCCAACGGCATCATGTTATTTCACTAGGGTTTGTCTTTGACCATAGTCATATATAAAGAAAACGAAAAGAGGCAGCAAAAGCTATTGGTTAGAAAGGCCATACATGACAACATTTACTGTTATTAAAAGAGGACGTGTGGAGATGCAAACGGTGTCGGCAACTTTTGAAGTTAATTCCTAAGGACTTTTTTCGTTAGAAATTTTGGAAGGTTTGTGGACTCAAGGCCGTTGGCGATCAAGATTACTGGGTGTGGTGTACGTATGACTCGGCAGGTGATACTTAGAACGTTGTGAGAATTTACTTCGTTTAAATAGGTATATCTGTAACTGCACAATGATTATAGTGGTTTTGATTCCTTCCCGTGGTTTTTTACCCATTTAGGGTTTTCCACGTATATCCTAGTGTTCTCTGATTGATTGCTTGCGTGGTGTGTACTTGGTTTTTTTAACTTACTGATTTGCGTTCGTACTGTTAGGGTTTTTTCAGATTGTTAAGGAACCCTGATTTTTCACTATTTACTTGAGTTCAATTATTTTGTCTCCAAACATATTCTGACTTAGGCATCGGAGGGGTTTTTGCCGGCACCACACCAGTGTTTCTAACTCTGTTTTGCAGGTCATTGACTGAGCATCTTTGAAAATGACTCATCACCGTCCCCCTGGTCATTTATGAGGGCTAAAATGGCGGTTTCTCGGTGGCTTTCTTCGGGGTTCATGTTGCTCGTTGCGTCTCGCAACGTGGTGGGTTTTTTACCGCATGGGATGTGGATCGACGGTGGTGTTGGAATCATGGTTGCCTTCTCTTCCCCTCCTCCCTACTGTCATCGCTCGTGCCACATTTTTCTGGATCTTATAGTTACCGCCAGTTCACTGTTGGGTGCTTACGATTGGGCTTAACAGCAAGGTAGCCGGTTCTCCTCCTCATTTCCCTTTGACCCTTCGGCTACTCCGGTGCACCACCGGTTTCATTATTGGATGTAGTCGGTATCTTGGCCTAATGGCGAGCGTGCTCAATGTCTGTTGGTGGTGTTTAGGTGGTGGTTTTGCTCCAACTTTGTTATTTAATAGCTCGCCCAAAGCGTAGGGCTAATGCCGGAGTTAGCAAGTTACATGTAAGACCGGATCGAATCCACAGAGACCGAAGGAACTGAGTGTGAAACTTGTCTTGCGCGTGTTGGTTTTTAGCCTTGAAGCGGCAAACTTTGACTTGAGGTTTGGGTGGAATTCTCTCGACTTCGAGAATGACTTGAAATTGGTTTCAAGACTAAATTAAACTAAGGCTAAGTCTAGGGGATTTCAACGCCCATGACTCGGGTCGATTCATTCTCCTCTATGATAACCGGCTCAGAGATGTCGTTAGACATTCTCCGAACGGAAAATTTGATACTGAAACTCATTTAAACTAGAAATGGTGCTTAGCAAAGACTAGGAATTTTCGGATCATTTGGCAAACGGCCGAGTTGACATCGCCCTAAGCATCACACGTGGCAAGTAGCGTAGCTCTTGCCTACGTGAGATCAAAGAGGTTAACAAACTCGATCTTTGGTACATAAAATTAATCCTAACTCTTTGCTAAACAATCGATGTATACAACATGGCGAGGAGAGCGAATCAACCGGAGTCACGGGGTGTTAATCACCCCATGACCAAGCCTATGTAAACTACTCGATTATTATGCTAGAGAACTTGACTATTTTGATAAAGGAAATAAAAAACATGACAAAGGAAACTAAAAACTGATTTTATATATCAATCCTAAGCTTGCCTACATCAATAAACCTTGAGAAATTATCAAACAACCGAGACTTGCATGTGATTCCAAAGGAAAAGACTTGGAGAGGAGAGACAAGATTTTTAACACCACAACCAAAATAAACTAGATTTATGTAGAGAACTAATTAGTAGCAACAACATTAAAACTTGGGAAATTAACCAAAAGAGAACACTTACAT
>JAXBDA010008255.1:0-15291 GCA_036023075.1 Gaultheria prostrata | reverse complement strand
TTTTCTGAAACTCATCAAAAACACAACTCGCGCAAAATCAATCATTTAAAGGCACAAAATGCACGTGTGTGTGATCTTAACGAGCGAGATAAGCCCGAATATATACAACATTTGGGGCTTATCACCAAAGAAGCAACCACTTCGGGCCCCGAGATTATGGGCCAAAAAGGGGCCCTAGGCCTTTTGTTATCCATATACATGGAAAGCTTCATTTTCAAACTTGTAGTGGTCTGGGTTAATTGCTAGCGCCTCTTCCTTTCTTCCCTAGTGTCCTGTGTTCTAGAATCCTGAGCTTTGTATCTGCAACAAAATTGTTACTTTTTCTCTGTAAATTTTTTTTCCTGCATGGCACATGAAAAATGTTGTGAACTGATTACTTTGTATGTGATTTTGCAATGTGAATCTATAATTATGTAATATTACAGTTGATTTAATTCTTTTATCATATAGGTTAGAAAACAAAAATTTCAAATTAAAGTATCTTATTTTGGTTTCACTTTGTTCAAATCCCATCTTTTTTGTTTGTCTACATAATACGAGTCTTGCAATCACACTCTATCGGTTAGAATTTTTGTGATCCTTTGAAATTTCATCGATTTAAAATTTCTGTTAAAATATGGAGTATATGAAGGGCCCCCACATTGAAGGTTTGCTTCGAGTCCCCAAAACTACAGAGCTGGCACTGCCCAGGTCCAACAGGGGTACCTTAATGCATTAAGAAGAGTCCATTTAACATAGCCCACAACTTGAGCGAACCTATGATGACTCTTTCACATCCAGCCACCTTCTCTGGTGACTCTCTTCCCTTCGGCAACCCCTATTGCATCTGTCCAACTACCAAGCACTACCTCCAATGACCCTTGGGACGACTTCCCCGCCTGGGCCACTGGCTTTGGTGACCTCTGCCACCTCCTCCAGTGACTTTCTTTCCTCCGCCAAACCCCTTTCTTGATTTCAGAAAGAGTTTTTAAACACATGCCTGTACCAAGTTTTTTTCCCCCCAACAATTCAAAATGGAAGCTTGTTTTATTGCAAACTGAAAACAGAAAAAAATGGAAGCTTTACCAAAAAAGTTACTATTTCCAAAGAAAAATCTTATTGAGACTGACATAACCGACACTTGAGCTGTCTTCATGTTTTGTGTCATTCCTAACCCTCCATATTTCGTAGATCAAGCAACGATGCAGCTCTATGAAGAAAAGACGGTCCTAACAAGCTTTTGAGAATTAGCAGGCATGGAGTTTCCTCCTTATTTGGATGTGGTCGTGGGCGATTTTGGCTCTTCTTGTTTGTGCTCGCGCTTTCTTCTCTGCTGCAGCAATTTTACATGTATTTGCTTTTGATAAACAAAAATTCTAAAACCACAAAATGTGCATGGGGCCACTCGCAATGCGAGCTTGCGTTAGTGAATGTGTTTTTGTGTGTGATGCTAGCAGAGTTGTTCGATAAATGCAGTAGTTAGATTACTGTCTTCTGTCCGTTTGTTGTATCGACTACTCCGCACTCTACTTTTTGAGTCTCAACCTGGACTCGCACTAATGATCCGAATCAATCTTTATCATAAAGTGATAGAAATGGTAGTTCTATTTGAAAACTTGTTCTGTCACGCGCAAATAAAAACTTGTTGTGTCGCAAACTGAAAAAACAGAAAGGGTAGTTCTATTTGAACCCGAAATAGTTCTCTCTAGCCGACTAGCCCCATGTTCTTTGGACACCCAGTCAGCAAAAGGCTACACCCAAAAAAAATCGACTATGTACCGTAACTATATCTTGATCATGTTTAACCTTAATTGGAAGCTTTAACAGAAAAGTAAATTTCTAAAGAAAAATCTTCTGAGTCTGACATAACCGACAGTAGAGATGTCTTCATGTTTTCTCATTCTAACCCTCCGTATTTCATGGATCATGCAATGACTCAGCTCCATGAAGAAAAGATGGTCTGACAGAGCTTTTGAGAATTAGCAGGCATGGAGTTTCCAACTTGTTTGGATGTGGTCGTGGAAGGTGTTGAGTCTCCTGGTGGTGAGTTATTCCATTCTTCTTGTTTGTGCTCGTGTTTCCTGCATGCTGCAACAATTTTACATACATGTGGTTTTTATAATGGCAGTAATGGAAATAAATGCCATCAACTGGCCATGCGTGTTAATTGCGGTTTTCTGTGGGGTCTCGTCTTAGGCCCTTTAGGGAGGGCACTCACTACATGGTGTAGTGAGTAACGGTGACCATTGGATTCGGCACAGATTTAAAATAAATTCTTCCATGTAAGAGACTATTCTTACTTGGAAGAGTTCTTTTTAAATTTGGACCATTGATTACTGAATCGAACGGTTACTACTCCTCACTACACCCTGTATTGAGTCTCACTACAACAGGGGCCCCGATTCCCTCGTCTTATATGTTGAAAAACTTTCCATGTATATGACTGATTATTTATTTATGAAGCTTTTCATGTTCTCGTCTAATTTCTAGCCACTTGAGATTACTAATGATCTTCTCATTACCCACATGCCCTCTAGCTTGACCTATCTTTTATGAGTCCAAAAATCAGCATAACTGGCTGATATGCATTTTAACAGGGGAAGAAGATCACCTCCTGTACCCATATCCCGATTCCTCCAAAATCTACTCTCTGGGTCTCACCCGGGACGCACACTAGTGTTTCGAACCGTTCAATAACATAGTGAGTTAGAACCTTCTTAGAAGATGAAAACAAGTCATTTTGCATGTCTAATTTGATTCAAGTAATTCACTATTTGATGTTCTTTTTTTTTGCTTCCTTTTCATGAAATGTGGTTGGCGATAATTGAGTGCAGGTTTAATCTTTGGCCTAGTATGATAGGCAAAAAGTGACTGTACTCCTCGTGCCCGAAATCCTTGAGCCAGTGCCCCTGTTTTTTTTGTTTTGTTTTGTTTTTCTTTTAACTCAACCTAATTGGTGGATATATTTACATTTTATCTGGGGAACAAGCTCACCTTCTGCACCCATATCTCCACTCCTCCAAACTCTACTTTCTGGGTCTCAGACAAGGCCCACACCAATGGTTAGAACAGCTCAATGTTATAGAACCTTCTTAGGAAAAGAAAGAAAGCCGTTGTGTCTAAATTGATTGGAGTACTTTCTCCACGTATTTCACATTTTTCATGCCATTAGGGCAGTAATTTGCGCAAACCAATGTTATATTCCTCTTTCTCTCTGATAAGCCAAAATAGCTTTCTCCTCCTTTTGGTGTCCAATGGAGTCTGGAGCAACCTCCTCAAGTAGCTAAACAGCAGTGCGAATAAGAGCAAACCTACGAGTAGTATTGTCATAATTAGATGTGTGTATATATGTATGAACTCACCATTAAACATGTTCGAAAGATATAGAATGAACAGTTGTAAGAATTTTTGTCAAGTGGGCAATTCACTAACAAGACAACAACCGCGCGCACAAGGCGCTCCAACTGATAACTACAGCATTCTCCTCTACGGTAACAAAAATAATATATATACATACCCACCTTCCTATGTGGGATTCTACATTTTGTTAAAGTGTGGGATTCCCTTTTCCGGATCAAATTTCGAGGATCCGAACCATTCAATGTGTTTAAAATATGTTTTTAAGGGTCTACGCGAGGATTCGTAAAAAAAAAATATCCGGAAGGGCTTCATTCGAGCAGTTTTTCATAAAATATATATCTACGGTTTGTATGAAATACTGCTCGAATCAAGCCTTTTTGAGTATTTTTTTTTACGAATCCTCGCGTTGGCCCTTAAAAACACACTTTAAACGCATTGAACGGTTCGGATTGTCGAAATTTGATCCTGAAATAGGAGAATTTGGTGACTCTCACACTTTGTTAAAGTGTGGGATCCCACATATATATATATAGGGCGGTTCCGTAGACACAACGAATAACACAACATTTGACACAATTTTTTTTTTGTGAGCCACACGCGAATGATTGGAACCATACAATTTGTTTAAAATATATTTTTAAGATTGCCTGTAAAAAATCAACTCATTTAAATATCGGTATGACCTTGATCGATTCATTTAGTTGATTCCTGTCAGATTTTACAAGATAAATTTGAATGAACTTATCAAACCTTTACCGATATCCAAATGAGTTGATTTTTTACAGGAACTCTTACAAACATGTTTTAAACAACTTGAACGGCTCTGATTATTAGCGTGGGGCTTCGATTATGAAGGTGCTGTACAAGAAGGCGGGCAATATAATCCTCAAATTCATGATAAACTTTGATCGGAAGGAAGTTGGAGGTGAGCACATCCGACTACTGTTTCAATACAATGGTGCAGGCTCGTACTCAGCTTGACCGTGGCTCAAGCCACTTTCTAGAAATCAGTAAATCAGGTATTTGAATGTCGAAAATGATGTCTTTGAATCCCAAACACCTGGACAAACATCTGATTCTCAGTCGCTCATTACAAGACACGGTAATTCTCTTCCACATCTTATACAGACACTCTAGAATATTTAAAGAAAGGAAATACAACTCCATAAATACACATAAATGTGTTCTTTGGCATGAAATTGCCTATTGGAGCTTCTTACACTTTGAAATCTACGGCCACGGCTAGGTGGTGCCCACAATTCATGGCAGTGTGTAGCGGCAACAATGATTCAATTCTTTTGGATTCTGTTTGCAAACTTGTAGCAAGTGTTATCGGAGTTTGTGCTATTTTAACCTGAAATGCTCACGCCTATGCGTTATTGGTTGTAATTTTTTCCAAACTGCTATGATAACTTTGTACATGACATCTGGCGTTTGACAATGTGAATGAAATTCTTGATCAAAAAAAGAGAGAAAAAGAACGGAGGTTTAAACTACTCAAACTACTCAACTCTAGTAAGGTAAAAAATGCAGCTGCGTGGAACTGTATTGACCGTGTTGTTACCGTGTCAAAATTATCAATTAAAACAGAACAATTACTCCACAACTACTCCGTAGAATAGTGGTAACAGTCCGAGTATCGTTCTACAGGAACAAGAGTACGTATTTGAATCGGTTCCAACCAATTTATATCTCAATTCGAGAACGAAATTTAAGTTTTGGTTTGTATTTAAAACTAAGAAAGCAAAAAGAAAATCTGACTTTGTAAAACAAATGGGAAATGGTCTAAGTATTGAATCCGATTTCCTCCTCATAACATGATTTTTGCTTAGTTAAAAACTATCCTTTCAAAGTAACATAAAATGGTCTTGAATAATTAATTGGCATAGGTTATCTTAGTTTAGTACAAACTGTCTTACTAGCACAAGCCGTATCTAAGTACGAACCGTCTAATATCACACCTTGTCTTGCCAAGCATAGCCTATCTCAACCAATTTCAAGAATCCGTAACACACATGGTTGTATGAAAGTGTTTGGAATCTAGAATACAAACACAATTGGTGGTTGAAATAAGAGCCAAACCATACATTGAAAATGAAAGCATCATTCATACAAACAAAGTCCGAATAAGTATTCTTAAACTAATACAAAATTCATGCTACCCGGAAATAAACCTTCATCTCACCTTAGACTAGGAGTCTAGCCAGCCATTCGGAAGGAGAACTTCAAGAACTTTAAGATTGAAACCATTCTTCTTGCAATTTTCCTTGTTCTCCTCCGCTCCTAGCTCTCCCCTCTTTCATAGCCTCGAAGCAAGTTTTCTTTGTGTTCCTAGGCAAGATATGTCCCATAAAATAACCCCAAAAGGCTTAAATATGTTCAAACCTGAAGTTGCCCTTTCAGATTCCAAACAGTCAAAGAAATAGGCTAAAGTCGGCCAATCTCATACAGTGGAGAAAGGCAGCTCGTCCGGTTGGATGGACCGGACACATGGCTTGCAAAAATCATCCGTGAGCTTGAATGTTAGCTTGTCCAGTTGAATCAAATCTTGTCGAGTTGGAGCTGCGATGCAACCAATTGAATTTAGTTCTTGTTTTGCCACCAGGCCTCACTCTTCACTCCTTGCTCACTCCCACATGTTCCATCAGTGTTCATTTAGCTCCAATTCCATCACCGTTGGCCTTTAACCCCTGAAACACAAACAACAAGTATAAACATCCAAGTAGCGTTAACATGGAATTAACAAAGATAGGTTGGGGACCTTAAATGGTCACCTTTAACCTCCTATCATGTATATTTAGTTGAACCACCAATAGTCATCACAAAGAAAAGGAGAACACAAGATTTAGCAGACATTGTTATCAGAATTTTTTTTTTGCTAAGGCCACACATTCACAAGAGGGGTGGGCCAGTCCCTATTCTCAGTGTGTGTAAGTGTGGACTGTGGAGTAAGAACTTTTGTTGGAAGAAGTACATGATTACTAAAATAATATTACCAAGTCATTTGTAGCTTCCAACTTACCTCCCGACTACATGCGGCAATCTAGTCTTTTGTTAATTGAGCCATCAAATCCCCATCCCTTCTCAACGGAATAAAAAGACGAGCCAAATAATCTTCATGTTCTGTGGCCAGATCCGATTCATACCACTTTAGTGCGTCCCACCATTCCTTCTCCCCTTTGATTACCTTCAAATTTGTACTGGAGACATCCATGGCAGAAAGCTTTTCGAGCTTTGGGCAGTAAAAGATGACCATCGTTTCTAATTTCGGAGCAATCCATAGGCCACAGGAGATGCTGACCAGTACTGGTAGCTCAAGAAGTGAAATCTTCTTCAAGTTCGGGAGAAAAAGGCCTGACTTTGAGTTGGAGCTTTTAAGACTCACGAGACTGTCAATTTTTGGACAGTCTTCAACTATAAGCTCTTCCAAGTTTATGAGATTACTAAGCACGTCGATTGTGAAAAGGGTAGTCAAATTGGGGCATGTATGCAAAGCCAAGGAATTCAGATTG
Source organism: Gaultheria prostrata (assembly GCA_036023075.1). Classification (NCBI taxonomy): domain Eukaryota; kingdom Viridiplantae; phylum Streptophyta; class Magnoliopsida; order Ericales; family Ericaceae; genus Gaultheria; species Gaultheria prostrata. The sequence goes on along the minus strand of JAXBDA010008255.1, from coordinate 8,440 downwards.
CACAGAGACCATTTCCCTATTGGCCCTTTCCAAATACTCACCATGTTCTTCATGTAGCGAATAATCATCTTCTGTAGTGATCCAAGTACAATTGTTTCATCAAAATCCAGGAAATCTTCGGATTTACTCCTACCATCTTTTCCTTGATAATACTGTTCCGAGTCAATGATGGTCCGAAACTCATTACATTCCATCACCAAGCAAAACTTCACTTCATTCATATTTTCATGCCCAAACTCAGATAGGCTCTTAGCGGTCCAATGGCGCTGTAGAAAAAAAGCATTGGCATGTTTGAATACCTCGGTAATTTCATTTGGTATGCGAATTCCATTTATATACTTCAAGCCTTTCTCCAGTTTCTCCTGATTATTGAATTCCTCTTCAACATTGCGGGGCAAACGGGAAATGAAGTGCTCTTCGTGACGGCCAACTGTAAATCTGAAGTTCGCCAAACGTGAAAATATCCTTGTGAGTCCTTCCAATAGTTTAGCTGTGGGTAAATACAATTTCAGGGTTCTCAACTCATCTAAGCTAAACAGGTCATCTTTAATATCTTCTACTTCAACATCCCACCACTCTCCATATGGAGTCACATCAATGATTAACTCCTTCAAGCGTGAGAGATTTGACAAGACCCTCCTTGGAATTACTGTCTTATTTGCATATCCATAGAATGACACTTTCAAGCACGTCAAATTAACTAGTTTGGCAATCTCCTTCGGTAGAGACAGAATTTCAGTCCCTTCAAGATCAAGTACCTGTAGATTCGAGAGTTCTCCAATTTCAGGTGGTAGTTCCATTAGAAGCTTACAGCTTCTCAGAAACAATTTTTGGAGTGCTACTAATCTGGAAATAGATTGCGGCAAAGACTTTATCTCAGTATAGGACAAATCTAGGACGTGAAGGATACAAAAGTGGTGAGAGATTGTTGGGGGAACTTCCATGGGATCACAGTTCAAGTCTTCTAATTCTCGTGGGTCTGAAGGAGTTTCTTCCAGTTCTTCCGACCACATCTCCTCCAACAAATCCTCTTCAGACGAGTGTGAGACTTCTGGAGATAACTTCTGTCCTTTTGGGGCTACCTCTCCCATTTCGTTCAACCGGACCAATTCCTCCATGTACAATGCACCTCCTTCTGGGGCAGTGCCACTATTACTCCCACAGTCGGATAAACTGAATGTAGCGTCAGAGTACTGGTGCATTTGCAATTGCAAAGGTTTCGAATCTTCCTCTTCCCTTGAGCTCGGATCTGGCGTGGATAAATTCTGTTTATCAGGTGTTCGGAAGCCTGACAACATAAAAAGTATTAATATAGTGTGAGTGCAATATGCAGATAACCATGATTTTAATGGTAATGACATCGAACTCCAGTCTATGCATATAGTGTGAGTGCATATGATTCATCAAGTTTATTACTGATAAAACTTAGCAACACTTGCGAAAGTTGCAGACCAAGAAAGAGCTGAATCCATGCGTTTCAAAAAGCACGGGACCAGCACCGAATCCTTTTTCTCCCTTTAGCACCAGACTTCGAGAGCTCGCTCTGAACCGTTACTTATTTTGTCCTGCTGAATGCACTGTGAGGGGAGGCTTTCAACGACCTAGAGAAAATCGCAATCGAGGTCTGGGCTGGCTACGATGGTGGCCGCTGTTTTTGGGCAACAACGAAAAACTTTTTGGGGTGCTACAATAATGTCTTTTAAGGTGCACGCCACCTGGTCGATCACTGCATAAGTGCGACACACTTTCCATAAGCATGTCATATTCGGACACAGCGGACTAGGCGAGGGTGAAAATCAATGTGGCCGAGCAATTCAGCAAACACGCAATGAAATTTTTTAAGGCTCGGGCTCTTAAGTGCCTGAGACACGGTGTAACTATATTCAGCAATCACGCAATGAAAATAAAATAACTTCTTTTTTTTGGGCAACAGAAAATTGATAAAGGTTCTACATTTGCATGAAATTCTATTTTTTAGGTTCCCTCTTTTATTTTTCTCTTAAAAATTTTAAGTTTCACGTGGTTAAGTAAATTTCGGGAATTCAAAATAATAGTAGTATCTGACAAGGTTTTGAATAAACGTAAAATCCTAGCGGCCATTATGTTTTCAGTATCACCGATACCTCATACCATATCACCGATACCTTGAATTTAGAACCTTGTACCTGAGGGTGAGAGGCCAACGACTGTCTTCATGACTTTCTGCTTGCCTGCGGTATCATGCAAGTCTAATTTCACCGTTTTCTGCCATGAAGAAAAACACGACAATAAACAAATCATTTGTAGGTAATGCTCACTAATATTAAGTCATGAAAAATTGAAGGAACAAAACATAGACGTCAAAATATATATATATACACAGTGCACTTTCAGTCCGGACATCCAGACTGGAAGTGCACTGTATATATATATATATATATATATCAAAGTTACATTGAACTTTCAGCTTGAATTACATTAAACAATAAAAATCGAAATGTAATCCCGGTACAGCACTTTATGATTAACACGATCCGATTGCAAAAACAACTTCCTTTTGTATTTTGTAAGTAAATTCTTATTGATTTTTTAATATATCTGAGAAGGTAAACAGATCAAACATGGTATTATAGTTTCATAATTTAACTAAAATAAATTCATTAAAAATTTATACAACTAGAAAAAAAATGAATCAAACACAATAAAGTACCGCTCATACTTGTGTTTTCTCTAACTAATCATGTTATCAACTTTACTCTCGTAAAAATACGATTTTAACAATAGAATTATTTATTTTGAACAATAATTTAATCAAAGTTGGTTGAGTAGAAATATATTATTTTGGTTTATTTATTGTCAACAATAATTTACAAAAAATTATATTATTTTTGTCTTTCGTGAACTTTTAAAATATTTTATAATTTTTTGTGACTTATTAGATTCTTCTCGTCGTGACGAATCAATAATCCACAAAAAAACGACGCAAACCTAACAAATGTAATTTTTTAATGAAGACAAAAAAAACTATCCACTTGGTTTATTTTATCCAAAGCACCCTTGAATTTTTACATGGACCTTCAAATTATTATTTTAAAATTATTGAACAGTCTGGATCATTCGTATTAGACTTAAAAATGGGCTCCATAGCATTTGTACGGTGCCCTTCTCCTTCGGGACGGTACACATAGCTTTATTGTAGGAGTAGTAATTTGTCTGACAAATCCACAACTACTAATCCGAAGCACCCCAACGTGGGATCCCACACTTTGTTAATATGGGAGTCACCCAATTCTCCCATTTTTAGATCAAATTTTGACAATTCGAACCGTTCAATGCGTTTAAAACGTGTTTTTAAAGGCCAACGCGAAGATTCGTCAAAAAAATACTCGGAAAGGTTTGATTAGAGCAGTTTTTCATACAAACCGTAGATATATATTTTATGAAAAACTGCTCGGATGAAACCCTTCCGGATATTTTTTTATATGAATCATTGTGTGGACCCTTAAAAACACGTTTTAAACACATTGAACGGTTCGAATCGTTAAAATTTGATCCGAAAGTGGGAGTCTCACACTTTAACAAAGTGTGGGATCCACATAGGAAGGTGGGTGTATATATATATATACACCAAGGTGGTTTATTTTTTTGTCCTTATTCAAATTTTTTTCCTATTTGTTAATTTTGTGTCGATTTTTTGTGGTTTATTGGTTCGTCTAGATGAGAGAAATCTAAAAAATAAAATTATTAACCAAACATAAACTTTTGTGAATAAAGACAAAAATATTCCAATAAACCACAAAAATTTGGATTATTTTTGTCTTTACTGAACTTTTTAAAAAACTTCATCATAATTTTATATTTGTTAGATTCTTCTCGTCGAGAAGAACCAATAGACCACAAAAAATCAACGCAAAACTAACGAATGAATTTTTTTTTAAATAAAGACAAAAAAAATATAAACCATTTTAGTTTCATTACCCAAAGCATAGTCACGCTTTGTTTCTTAGGGTGGAGCACCAATCCAAATGTAGCATATCAAATTCTAGTAGCAACGACCCTAACTACTATGCAAAACAATTACATAAGCAAAAATGTATGGAACACGAAATGTATGGATGAATAACGCCCACACATTTTATTTTTGGGGGAGATTTATGGGAAGATTTTCATGTTTTTTTATCAAACCACATAAAATTACGACATGAAACAAAATACTCCCTCCGTCCGGATTTATTAGTCCATTTTGGAGATTCCAATTTTTTTTCCATTACTTTTTTTTCCTTACTTTTTGTGTACTTTCTTCATACTTTACCCTTTTAACTTTTGGAAATGGACAAATATTTTCGAACTTGAAAAAGTATATTTGTGGACTAACAAATCCGGACGGAGGGAGTATAACAATAACGCCAATATACCTTTCCCATTTCAATCGCTGCATCGGCTGGCCTCTTCCTACCCGAAGCCAACAGCTGAGAATCCCTCACTGCGCGTAAATAAAGGCGTATAGCTCCACTAGCGAACGGGTTAGTCTCCGGTAGCCTACCGAAACCGATGAGGGAGTTTTCTTCGTAAGCAGCCCTTAGCCTACCGATGAGGGCGTCAAGGCTGCCCCAAGCTTGCCTAAGAGGGCAAGTGCAAGGCCCCGGTGGCTCGGGCTGCCCGAAGAATCCACACCCTTGTAAGTGAACCTTAGTCTTCCCAAACTGGTCGAGGAACCGAAGGAAATTGAGTACGTGGTTGGAAGTGCACTGGGACAAGGCGACAGGGGGGCTCTGGCTCTTCAAGTACTGACCAAAAGTGTTCCAGTCTCGACGCTTCTGAAACTCGTACCGGCTTGGTTGAGTCGTCGCTGTATCGGCCGGCCTCTTCCTATCCGAAGCCAACGGCTGAGCATCTGGTATATCCAATTCCACCTCAGCAGAGTCCATTATCCTGGGCCTCGTCTCATCACTCAGCTGCGTAGGGGTGTCTGCATTTGAAGTGTTCATCTCCGAAAGCTCGTCGATGGACTTTGATGCGGCCTTCAGTAGCCACTCCACAGCCTTACTGGGCTGGTCGAACCCCAACCGGTCCTGAAGATCGTAAAACTGGATGGCCGTGGAGACCGAGAGGCGGACACGGCGGTCCCGGGGCCCCTTCGAAGTTATAACGCTGCCGTGTCGGTCTTTACCGCCGGAGGCCAGAGAAAAGCTAGCTATTTGCGACGGCGGCCACATGGAAAGCCCGCTAACGCCGCCAATTTCGACCTCTCCGTCATCGTCGTCATCTGGGTACTGTTCTACTTCTCCCCACTTTTGCCTAATTTTCCTTTGGCCTTGGCTTACGTTGGCCATGTGGTCGTGGACCGGAGTGTTCTTCGGTGTTGTGGAGGGAGATGGAGACGGTGAGAGAGGGAGAGAGGTGGTTTAAGAGAGAGGTGGTTGAGGAGGCCAATTAACCGACCTGCGCTTTTTTTTTTGAACTTTATTAATTGAAACGCTCTTTCTTTTTTTTAACTTTATCCTATGAAAACATGATTATTAGGAATCACGCTTTCTGCGTTGGTTAAGATGAATTAACCAAAAAATTAAGTTAAGATCCAAAAAAGCGTGTTTTCAAACCATGTTTTTATCCCGGAAAGGTGGAAAGAAAAAAATACTCCCTCCATCCGGATTTGTTGGTCCGTTTTGGGGATTCCAACTTTTTTTCCATTACTTTTTGTCCACTACTTTTTGTGTAATTTTTCCCTACTTTAGCCTTTAACTTTTGAAAATGGACAAACATTTTCGGACTTGAAAAAATATGTTTGTGGACTAACAAATCCGGACGGAGGGAGTATATATTTGCCGGATTGACCGGGTATTATTCGGATCGGACTTGTGGTGTGGCACTAGGCGTGTAAACAAAAATTCGATGTGTACGCACGCCAGACGTACGCAATATGCACGGACGGTGCATCTTAACCGTCCGGGCATGTTTTTGACGATCCGAATTTTAAAAAACTCTTCCATGGAAGAGTTAACTCTTGCATGAAAGAGTTTTTTTTTAAATCTGGACCGCCGATTCCTTAAATGGACGATCCAAATATGTTCGTGTACGTACGTAAATGTGCGTGTACGTACGCATAGCTGGGTTGGCATGTAAAGTGTAAATGATTGGTTTGGCATAAGCGATGCGTTTCAGTACGTACGCATAGCCGGATGGGCATGTCAAGTGTAAATGATTGGTTTGGCCCGGCTTATGCATTTTTCAAACTAAATCGAAATTTATGGTATGAATATTTGACAAACCAAATCAACTACTGATTGTTTGATTTGGTTCGATGCAGAAATCCAGAGAAAAACGTTATGATAAGAAATAGGATTAAAATCATTTAGATCCCTTCATCTACGCATTAATACCCTTCATCTGTAAAAGCGATCAACCACACCCCTCATCTATTTCCAAATACAAAATGGCTAACACCGTTAATAAAATACGTGAATTGATTGAAATGCCCCTGATTAAAACTTCAATCGTGATCTCTCTCTCTCTCTCTCTCTCTCTCTCACACAACCTCCTGTTTTCTCTTCATTCCGCCAACTCCTTTCCCCGGCGATCGCTCCTCCGGCAGTCTCTCTCTCTCTCTGTTTAATTTTTATCCAAAGGGGGGAAAAAAGAGAGAAACTACCTCCACCACTCTTCTCTGTTTTGTTTCAGCTCGAAATTGCGGAAACAAAAAACAGATTTGGAAAAAATTTCTGAGACCAAAATAGTGTTCAGCTTGGTGCAGACCTAACTCCGCATCAAATTAATTACTGCAATTACTAGTTGTTTAATTTTTTTAATTAAAAATTAAAGAACCAAGTTATAATTGGCTGTCTTTATTTTTTATTGTTACTTTATTTTTGGGGTTATTGCCAAATGGATTCAGAATTCAAAAGGGCAGAATTTGCCAAAGGACAATTGGCACAGCGGTAAGTAGTCAGTAAGTAGCACCTTCTATAGGGGTGAGGTCGTGGGTCAATCTTTGTGATTTGCTAACATTTAACTCATAACACTAAAACTCTCTTAAACTATGGCAAAAAAAAAAGGTTCAGAATTTTAAAGGGTAAAAGTGTCATTGACAGATAAGAAAAGAGAAGAGGACACTTTGAAAAGAAAAGAAAGGGACAGCTGGTGTATGCACGGGAATTGAAAGGAAATTTTGCATTGGTAAACGAGAAATGGTTTCCTTAGCCGTTTCACAAAAAATTTTATGAGAAATCACGTAAAATTTAGCACCTAAATTTTATGTAATTTCCCATAAAATCTTTTGCGAAACTAAGCTTTAACCTTCACCTATTGGGCTCCAGTTAGCCGGAATTGGGTGGTGTTGTGCACTCTTCGGCCATCCGATCATGTTTTGGACGGTCTGGATATATTTTGATTTTTTACCGGTAAAAATAAATTAAAATTGAAATAAAATTACCGAATATATCCGGACCGTCTAAAACATGATCGAATGGCTGAGGGGTGTATAGCACCTCCTTCGGATCCGCAAGGAACAGTAACAAATCTACTTCGGAGTATTAGAATAGCGAGGAGACAGTTGAGGTTGATGCAGAAAGTTTTTGTGGAGTTGCACGCCATTATAATATCACAGGGGATGGCAAGAGAGATGTGGATACTCTTACAGGTTTCATCAAAACATCCTGGGCATCCCGGGTGCTATGCTCTGTGTTGTGCATTTCTCGGTCGTCCGATCATATTTTACACTGTCCGAATGCATTCGATAATTTTAATATAATTTTGATTTATTTTTACGGTAAAAAATCAAAATACATCCGGATTGTGCAAAACACAATCGGACGCCCGAAGAGTGCACAACACCCACCCGTTTCCCAAATTCGGCCATTCCATCATTTCTGGTCCTCTCCGTGATTTCTGGTCCTCTCCCCACTTTTCAAGGGATTTTTCCTCAGCTTTCTTCGTTATTTCCATGAAAAAGTTAGTAGCCTTTTGTTTTTTTTTGTCTCCACTCAAAAAATTTCTAAAGCCATATTCCCTCTGTCCCTTTTTAAGTGTGTTATCTCGTAATTTCAACTTATTCTTTCTCACATTAACTTTTACATCTACTTTCCACTACTTACCCTTATCAATATAATAATATTCACTAACTTTTCAAAAAGGAATCTACTTTTAAGGGCAAAATAAAAAATGTAACCACTAACTTTTCAAAACACACATTTATTAAGGGACAGCCCAAAGTAAAAATGTTTACACTATAAAAGAAACGGATGGAGTATTTTTTTTGGCTTTATTCTAAAAACTTTGAGTTTTGATAATAATTAGTAGTACTACTTTCCGATTGCTCTCGTCGAGATAAATTAGTAATCTACAAAAAAAATTGACATGAGACTAACAAATACAGAAACAAATTAAGTAAAAACAAAAAAAAAAAAGAGCTGCTCCTCGCACCTCCCCTGACACACACCCCAAATCCGGCCCCACTCCCTTTCCG